>JACGDI010005324.1:107686-130694 GCA_014898725.1 Jacaranda copaia | reverse complement strand
ATATAAGGTCGAACTTAGATTACTAAAAAAGAGATTTACATCAATGAGGTTTAAAGCGGAACATGCTCCCTCAATGACAAAGGACAAAAAGCACATAACTAAATAGAGGCCTAAACTAGCCAATAGAAATTCTATACAGCATGTGACAGTGAATTTTAACAAAAGAAAACCTTTACAAAAAGGCTCAGGCAAGGTGATCGCTTCAACAGCAGGAGAAACTCGAGGCTAATTCCAAAGTTGACCAAAACGAACTCAAAATGCCAAGAACCAAATCCAGAATCCGTTGTCCCTTCGAACACAACCAGCAAAAACCAAAATAGGAGGGAGCAACAAACAGCATCAAAACATTCAGAGTCCAGCGTCCCCACACCACCAAAAAGATGGCTTTCCTTTTGCCTCATTTATGATAAATTCTATAGCCAAATGCTTGATAAATGACTATTTAAATAGCAAATAATATCAAATTTTATATTTTTTAATATATTTAGTTAAATAATTTTATAATTATGTCGCCTATTTTGTTTTAATATTTTTACTTATAGTAATTCATAAAAAATATTTTTACATGGATTAATAATGTCAAGTCAAAAAAGTTTGACTGAAAGTAAGCATCCATTCAATTATATATCTATATTATTATACATAATATAATGGTGTGGGACCTATAATTGTGCAATTTTGATTTTAATTATACAATTTTGTCCAAAATGACAAGTTCTTAGAATTTTTAATATTTTAATTCAGTTAAGAAATTTTTATTGGTTATTTATGTACTTTTATATTTTGTTTTAATACAATCAACTCAATTATCTATTATAACTAAAATAACATGTTGTGTTTATCTAAAATTGCAATATTTTCTATCTGATAATATAATTCAAATAATATCTATAATCATATTTTCATCTCACTAAATTAGTTTGTAATTTAAAAAAAAAAATTATAAGCATCATAGTAAGTACTCTTATCACAAAATTCTATCTTATAAAATTAATTTATCACAAGATTAATAGATAAATATTTTATTTATTTTATATGTAAATTTTATTATTCTACAATTATTCTTTTTAGATTTTATCTCCATATTATTTGTAGTACAATTTTATGTTTTTAATTGTGGGACTTCTTTCCCCAATTAGTTTAATGTAATCATGTTTCTTTTTTGTTTTCAATTAATTTAAAGTTCATTTCGTAGAAAATTTTTAATATTTTTTTGAAACACATTTTTATATTGTTTTTGTTTTTTTTATTCTAAATTAATTATATACTTTGCTAATATATTTAAATATTTTATCAATATTATTACTTATTATTTCCTCAATATTTATTTAAAATTAAAGTTCTTATGGTCAACTTAGGATTGTAATTTCTATATTACTTAAAAGTATCAACATGCAGTATTTTTTTTAATTTCAATTAACTATATTTTATATATTTATTTTCAATACTAATTTCAAATATTTTGTATGTTCATATAGGAATTTATCTTTAATATTCATTTTTTATTTTTCTATAATTTATTTGCAGCTCTCTCGATTTATCTAGATACAAAATTATATATATACTTCATATTTGAATAATGTACCTCAAATAATGTCATGTTATGAAATATTTAAAAATATTATACTTTTATTAAGTTGTTGAAATTATTTCAATTTCCTTATCACATGAAAGAAAAAATGCTATATATTTCCTACAAAAAACTATTCATTAAATTTATTAGCAATTCATTTACCCATTTCTAATTACATGCATGTAAAAAAGAATTTTTTTTATTTTTTCTATATAATATCATGTGCTTCGATAAATTTATTTTGATTGGTTGAATCTTTACTTCTTTATAATATTTTTTATAAGAAAATTATTTTATTTCTCTTCAATTAATAAATTATTTATAAAAAATTATGTATATACAACTAAAAATCAAAATTTCATTGCTAAGTAAATACTTTTACACAATTGATATATTTTACATTCAATAATTTATATTCACTTTGTTAATATTAACTATAAAAAATCAAATAAATATACGAAGTAATGAAATTATATAATAAATATGAGCTCTAATAAATATTAACTTATTTTTATTTAAAGAGTGAGATTTTTTTAAAAAAATTTAATTATACATTTTTATGGAAAAAAGTTTAAAATCTATCCCAACAAAGTAGTTGCTAACTAAATTATTTTAAAAAAAATAATCAATTTTTTATATTTAATAATTTTTTTTGTATTTATATAGATATAATCGCATTATTTTTAGTTGAAGTAATACTGTATTCAATTATTTCTAATAAAAAATTAGTAAATAAATACAAATATTCAATCATTCGATCAAATAGATTATCTTTATTTATTAATTAAATAATTATTTTATAGAGAACTTCAAAAGTAAAACTAAAATACTTAACAATTATAATTATCTCTTAACTTCGTGACTTATTTAAAAAAATTTATAGCTTATTTGTTGTTATGAAAGAGATAAACAAATATTTTTACAATAATATTTTTAGATATGTAAACTATTTTTAGATAAAATTATATATATAGAATAGAACAAATAATTTCATTGAAGAATTTGTCTGAAATATAAATAGTTACTTTCTACAACAACTATAAACTCTAAATTTTATTTTTATAGTATTAATTTAAATTATTTTGGATTTTTGGTAATATAATAATGGAAAGTTCATTTTCAATAATTTGAAATAAATTTTTTTGTATGGGACATATATATAGTTGACATAGTTGAAAATTTTCAAAAGTTTAATAAATGACTACTTAAATAGCAAATGATGTCAATTTTTATATTTTTAAATATATTTAATTACACTATTTTATAATTATGTTGCATACAATTATTTTAATATTTTGTGTATAATAATTCATAAAAATATTTTTGCATTGGTTAATGATGTGAGACAAAAAAAAAAAATTGACAGGAAAAATAAGTATCCATTTGATTATTTAAAATTTTTGTATTCTAATTATAAAAGAAACTTATGAGATACTGGAGTTTTATTTTAAACTGAATACTGAAAATTTACTTATTATTTTATTTATGTACATAATATATGTTAATTGATACTTTCAAAAATAATAAAATAACCACATGTATAAATAAAAATAAATAAATTTTATTTCTTAGAGTTATATGGAATATTAAGAGATATTTTAGCTTATAAAAATTGTATGCTATAAACTACTTATGGAATTCGTAACACCCCGATCGAGAGATATCTGCTCCCGTACTAGGCGCTACCCACTCTATACCACAAGCCTTCTAAATAACAGAAAATATATGCCTCAAAATTCCAAAGTATTTCATTTTTACAACAAATTTTCAACAAAGGTACAACTAGGAACCAAAACATCACGAACCACACTTAGCACTTCTATCACCCTATCTCATTACCTTAGGTATTTCCTGGGTTTGTCTGTCTCTGTCACTCAATCTTATCTGGGGCAAAAAATGAAAAATAATAATAAAATAGTGTAAGTTCGAATGATTTAGTGAGATAGGTTAGTAATAATAATAAAGTGAAAATTTCACGAATATCATATAAGAGACACATAGAGGCAATGAAATTTCCAGAAGTGGTGACAAGGGGTTTTAGTCAAAATTTTAGGTGATCCATCTCACCACCATCCTATACTAGTGACGAAACTTCACAAAATTCATTATCTTTCACTGAGGTTTAAATCTTAATTATGCCAAAAATGGGGTCGGCATATCATTTGAACAACAACTGGATTCTGTCAAACATTTGAATTTCAAAGCACAAGTATGAATATATAAATAACTTTCACAATTTGCTGTTGATGGTTCTCCTATCTTGTCACTTCATTTTTTAAAATTGGAAAATCCTAATCCCTCAAATGTACCAAGTGATAGGTTCAGATATTTACTCATTCACTAGGTATGGCTAGTTACCCGCTTTACTAATTTATAGACAACTACCTCCAACTGGCTATGAGACTAGGTTGTGTACATCGTGCACGGGTAATGGCCGAAAGATCTGTTGTTGTGGTCTGTCTCGCCCGACCATCTCTCGTAACTGATCCCAAGGCCTACGTCAAGGGGTAATATTTATTCATAGTAGTATATCCAACAACATTTCAGATAACATATCAAGTCGCCATGTTAACTAATACATAAACAATTCGGCACCAAGCTGGTTTCTGAAACGATTTGAAACCATTTTTAACTTTCTCAACATAATCGCCAATTTCAGATAAAGTGTTATAAATCAATATCAACAAGGGTGCTCAGTGAGAAGGGGCAATGTGGAGTACTATTTTTACAAACAGTTTAATTTATCAAAACTCATGTAATATTCGGAATTCAACAGTTTCAAACAGGTAAGAATCTCAACAACCTCAGGATCACACAAAAAGGACATAATAACAATTATATATGTTCTTTCCCCTGCAATAAAAACTAATATAGACTCACTTGGCAAATACAAAGGAATTCCTAGTTGTATGGACACTCAAACTCTAGCTTCCTAGTTGAATCTAAAATTGTCATGAGATAACTTGGGTTATTATTTTATCAATTCTCTGGGTCTTAAATATAAATAT
Source organism: Jacaranda copaia (assembly GCA_014898725.1). Classification (NCBI taxonomy): domain Eukaryota; kingdom Viridiplantae; phylum Streptophyta; class Magnoliopsida; order Lamiales; family Bignoniaceae; genus Jacaranda; species Jacaranda copaia. The sequence goes on along the minus strand of JACGDI010005324.1, from coordinate 126,113 downwards.
AGCTAATATTTTTATCAAATTTAAGGTTATTCTGACACTCGAGTTTAATTATATCTTATCTCAAATGGCTTTAATCTTTCAACCACATAACACTTCACTATTACAAGACTTTACTTACTCGAGCCCAATCATTCCCACTTAATCGTCTTAATGGTTCCATGGCACAGGCCAACTCAATCCTCAACTACCTTCAACAACTTCCATTTTTCACTTTACTATTTTACAATATGCGATGAGGATCCAAGAATCAATTAGATTCTATGAGTCGATCTGGTCCAAGTTGGATAATCTATTCTTGTTCTAACATTATATAACTTAATTTTATAATTCAAACTCAAATCCCTCATCATAGAATAACAGGTCATATTATCAAATCCAGAGACGTATACTTAAATCAATATTTCTTAACTTACTAAACTTAATTCATGTAATTAATCCTTAAGTTAACTCTTACAACATTACATCATTAGCATGAGTCAAACTACAATTTGATACTCTCGACTTAATGAGCATCTAATCGAAATTGTAAAAATCAATTGAATTAACTTCGATATGATATTTACCAAAATTGGATCAATCGAGATCCAATCTCAAGCCGGGAATAACCTAGACAAGTTCAAACTTCAAGATTAAATTTTGAGCAAACTACTTAAATGCCTCCGTCACATGCCGCCTTCGAACCTCCACACGCCACCACCAGATATGGAAATCACCCCCATCACTAGATGCGCCTTGCTAAGGCACATAGAAGCCCCAACTCAATTTTTCATTTCATCGCTATCTCGCCAGCCAATTTGGCCAGAAACCCCTCAGTGAGCCTTAGCATTGTTGTGACCTCTCCATCTTAATTATTCCTCCATTCAGCGTTCAAACCTCGAATTGAGGGTACCAAAATAGTCCTCTCACCAAGCTTGTCAACACCCACCAAACGATTTCCAGTTTCAATCACCGAAAGCCCAAGTCCTATCACAACCGCTGTCTTTCCACCATCGGTCTCATTTTTCAGCTGTTTTACCGGTTGTTTCTACACATTTTTTGTGTGGTTGGATTCCTTGAGCTAAGGGGAGTCTTTTTATGTGTTTGGTTCCAAGTTTCTCAGTGGTTCTCTAGTGATTCACCATTGAGGTAGGTTTGTGATTGTTTTTAGAAATTTAACTAAATTTCGTCCTTCACTCTCTATATATAAAAGTATTTTTCAACCTTCTCATTTGACCCCAAAGCTTTTGACCGACTACAACTTAAGCCCACAACTCCTAACCGCCTTTCACTTTAACTCTTTGCATTTCAATTAAGTCCTTTCACTCTTAATTCTTGCACATTGACCCCTGACACTTATGCTTTTAGACAATCGGTCCAAATTTAATTATTTTAAAGCCCTTAGACTTATGATTCCCTCACATTGGCCCCCTAAACTTTATAATTTTAGTCAATCAAGTCCTTCTTTTATTTGCAGTCCAACCCCTCGATTATAAATTTTTAATTCTAGATTGCAATGAATCTAATCCAAATTTAATTTAGCCAAACTTATTACTTCCATATTTTACTTCATTTATTTAGATTAAGAAATGGATTATTGACTGAGATTGATGAATTTATTAGTATGAATATTTTAATGTGATGCGATGATTCACATTTTTAAAAAATGATTAATTATAAAATTTATAAAATAACTAATATATCAATCTAGATAACTAAATGGATGAATGCCATTAGTTGTTGGGGAAAGTCTTCCACGTTTTTTTTTTTTTTTTTTTTTTTTTTTTTTTTTTTTTTTTTTTTTTTTTTTTTTATTTCAACTAGAAGTTGTTGCACGTAATTTTTGCATCCATAAAATTACTTTTTAAATCATTTAAAATTAATACATAAAATATTTTAAATTATGAGTAAAGTTAAGATTATGTTGGGTGTTTGATATAATAAAGAAAATAATGGAAGATGGAAGTTTGAAAATATAAATTTGTGGGTTTGTGAATTTTGTGAAAAGTACAATTGTGACATTATTGAATCATCACTTCTAAAAAGTAGCTTAAAGCATAAATTTGAAATATTAATAAATTTTGTATCCAAACCACCTTTTTTGTACTGAATTCTCCATTTTATCCTTCAAATAGGATTACCCATTTTAGTTGCTGGAACAATTAAAGGGTAAATTATGTAAAAAAAACTACAAATAATTTCCACTTTAAACACAAAATAGTCTTTCCTTTCATAATAGTATAGATTAGCATAAAATTTCAAACAAAGTTTCAAAAGATACTGGCTTTTAATCCCAGCGTTGCGCCGGACAATAATTATAAATTAAAAATTTATTATTTTTAATTTAATTATGGTCTAGATATTAATTTTTTTTATAAATATTGAAATGAAAAAAAAATCATTGTTTTTCTATAAATATTTTACTATACTTATCATGCACCCTACATAAAATATAAGATTATAAATCATTCTTTAAATGAATAAAATCAATCAAAATGAATATAAGAAAAAAGTAGCTTTATGGGCCCTTTGAATAATAATTTTGTAATTCTTATTAAAATGCACGAAAACTACTTTTTAAATTTTATAATTACATAAATTAATGAAATATTTTTGGACCATCGAACTACCAAAATAATTAAAAAAAATCATGGGTTAAAGAAAAATCGTAATATAAAAAAAATTGATTAGAAGTAAAAAAATAAATGTAAAATCTTAATTTACCACAAAATCAAGGCTTCGAATTTCTTTTGTAAATTAACCTAACTCATAAATATAAAAATTTATTAATGTTAGTAAATCATATTCAAATTATTAAATTACATGCATAATAAAAAAAAAGAAGAGAATTTAACTCACCAAGTAAATGATCCTATAGAGTTGAAGGAAAAAGAAAAAGATATTTTGTACCTTTAAATATTAGTGTATTGCATGTTTGCTTATTTTTAGTATATATTAATTGTAGGAATTATGGGCTTAAATTAAGGAATTTAACTTAATTGAAACAATGAATTATGAAATAAAATATAATTTAGAAAAATATTGAATTAAGGTAAAATTTTCGAACTAAGTATAGAGAGAGTTTTAGAAAATCTTACCGTTTCAAAATATAAAAAATTCTCAACAACTACTTTTCAAACTCAATAGCTAAATTTATTAAATAAATATTCAAATATTTAGCGTAAGTATGTCAATAGCTAAATTTACATACCCAAATTAGCTATTTATATAATAATTTAGCAGTTGTTCTTAGATGACTAAAGGCAATAGTGACTGTATCATATTTGATAAGATTTCAAAATTCTTTAACATATGCAATCTCGAAATTATTGTTTTTAAAATAAATTAGCCACTAATTTACTTTATTTGAAATAAATATATTTCCTTAACAGTGTGGTTTATAATGTAGTTCGAACCAATAATATAAACATAGCTAGTTTATATGGAAATTATAATTGAATCTATAGAACTGCAAATATTAAACACATGAAAAGTAATAAAATTGCTTTTAAAAAGTTAATTGAAAATAATTTTACGCGCATAAACTAACATATATATATATATAAACTAATACACACATATATACATATATATAGATATATATATATATATAAACACAAAAATTATTATGGATTATAACACGCACACATATTGAATACTTACCATCATTAGATATAGAGTTACCAAAAAATCAATTAATATAGTGTTGACTTACTAATAATAAAATACCTCATTTTTATAGCAAATTATATAAGAAAAATGTTGAGATGACAAAATGAAATAAAAATAACTTATCCACATCATTGTCACAAAACAAATATTCTTAAAATAGTATTGAACAGTATTTTACTTTATATATATTAAATTAGATTTGTGCATCTTAATGTTTTATTTATTTTTCTGTTTTTTGTTCTAAAGAATGAAAAGTGGCTAACTGATCTTATCTCGATCAATTCATGTACATTAAGGTTGTTTGTTAATGCAAATGAATAATTTAATGAAAAAGAAAGATATTTAATGTTTAGTGTTTCTCTATTTTGAATGACTTTCCTGTGAATTTGTGCAGTTTTTCATATACTACCTTTAAGAATCAAACCTTGAGCATATATAATTTTATTTCCTTTTACAACTTGACATATAAAACTCATTTTCATTTAAAAATTGAAACCAAAACTTTCTTCAATGACTGATTCATTTAAAAATATACACTACTAATAATTAAAGGAAAAAATGACACTTTAAACACACACATATTGCCAAGAACGAAAACTGTTTATGTAGAAGGTCGAGGGAAGTGAATTCAACCCATGCACATACATATTTGTTTATAAAAAACAAAAACCCCACATACATATTTGATTAAAAATTAAGTACATTTAGCATATATTCATCCAGTTGAAAAACAAGATGAAATACAAAATTAAATAGAATTTCAAATTATAATTTTCCTCCTCCATCATATGTGGGACTCTATGTTGAGAAATGGACCTTGGTATATCTAACCTTCAAAAATTAGCTCAAAGATATGGACTGTAAAACTTAAATATAAAGACAATTATTTATTTATTAACTGGTATAAGACTTTAACACACCTTGCACACGCTCAGAAATGAAATATATAAAGTGTGGAATAACATAAAATAAGTGGCCTAACAACATTGGGTAACCCAGCATTAAGGATGAGTGACTATAATGCCATGTTAAAGATTAGACCTTAGTTTTCCAACTCACCCAAAAGTTAATTCAAAAGTTAAGAATTATCTAAAATCATAGAAACCACTACTTATTTATTTTACCGATACAGAAATCCAACACCCTACCCTTGTTATTTTTTTTCCTTTTCTTGTGAGAATCTAACCTCAGCAGAGTCTCCTTTCGGCTAGAAATTTAGAAAATCGAATAAAAGACAGTGGCTAGAAAAAATCACCACATTTTTGTCTACCAACACGCCCGCATTTATGCAAAAAAGGAAACCATCAGAGGCTGCGCCACCGACGAAATCGGAGCCCAAATTCCACAAGTTACCTCTCTGTTTTTTCCGATTTGTACTTTCCCCAACAACAACTTTTCAACACGAGGTGGAGCAATTTCAAGGCATGGAATTTGATTTTGTTGATTGTGTTTTGTATTTGATCGAATTGAAGAGTAGATCAAAGCGTGCAGTGAGATATAAAACTTTTATCTTCGGGTCCTTATTTGATTTATATTTCATTTTTTATTTTAATTTGATGAACATATGTGTACATTTAATTTTCAATTTATTATGTTTATAAAAAAAATATTTAATAAAATAAAATAAATAATTTAAATGTAAAATTTTAGAGCCGTACTAAAAAAATTTGGTGCCCAAAATTTAGTACTAAACCCAAATAGAAAGTCAGGCAACATAGCATACAAACAATTTTATCGTCGAAGTAGTTTTCATATTTTTTTTCAAAATAAAAATAATCAATCGATGCATTCTATCAATTTAACTCCTAAAGCACAGATCCCAAAAATTTCAACAAAACATTCAAAAACTAAATAAATAAAGATAATATTTGATAACAAATTGTATGTTTTATATTATGTATTTTGGGATAATGTTTTTTAAGAATGAAGTTGGGGGATGTGATGAATGTTTGTTATATTTTTTGGGAAAGATAATTTTTACTGTAATAATTAAATTAATAATTTTTTATTTTTTATTTTGTTTTTTCATGTGAAAATGGAGTTGAGTAATATTTTTATTGCAAGAATAATAATAAAATAAATATGATATACATATATGTATGTATATGTGATAAGAGAGCCCTAATAAGACAAAGAAGGTGTTTAGCTAAGATGATGGATTTCTTTTAAGAAATAAATTCTTAAATGTTTAGATAAAATATGATTTTAAATGTTATAATATGTTAGTAATGATAATTTTGTAATTAATATAATTAAAAATAAAGGAGAATATTAATATTTAAAAATAAATTAGAAACTCCTTATTTAAAAAAAAAGCTTACAAATTTCTAACATCTTATTCAATCTTATATTAGGAGCTTATAATTTTTTTTAAATATTTTTTTATATTTTATAAATTCTCAAATATTTTATAAAATGTCATCCAAGCACTCTTAAAATCTGCCAAAGTCAAGGGCTCGGGAGATTGGGAAAACTTTTCAAAGCCGGACCGTTAACGGTTTGTTGGTGGGCGCAAAATTAAAATTAAAATTAAAATTAAAATTAAAATTCAATCCCAGTTCGAGGAAACCACCACCATCAACGATTCAGCTTCCCAAATATATATATGCACAGACTTCCCTACTTCGCCCCCAAACCCCAAATTAAAATTAAAACTAAAATTCAATCCCAATTTCGAGGAAATCACCACCAATGATTCAACTCCCCACATATATATACTTCACTTGTTGGCCCCCAACCCCCACCATTTCCGCTTCTTTCTCACTCAAAAAACTTACATTCAAACTCGCCGTTGATCAAAAGGAGAAGAACAATACGATGAACCAAATCAAGACAATGCTCGATTCTGGAATATTATTTCCGAACAAGTCCACCAGAATCAAGAAATTATCGTACCAGAACCCATTTAGGACTCCTGCCCGAGGAGCCATCAAGCGCCGAATCTTCTCCTCCCTCTTTCGTATGCTTAGGACAGCATTCCGATATACTGTCCGTCTGTTCGAAGGGAATCGACGGTGATAGCTTGGTTCAGCTAGCTCGCGCGATCACATTTAATTCTCTTCTCTCCTGCTCGAGTGCGCGCGTGCATTGCCATGTTCTTGTTTATGATCAGTTTGCATAATTTCTCCCATTTAGGTCTTATTTGGGGTATGGGTCGTTTTCCACTGTACTATTATTAGGTTAATATTTTGTGTATTGGTGTTATAAATCTACTCTGTGCCTCTCAGGGCTTGTTTAATCCATTGTTTTTGTCTAAATTAGTAGATCTTGTGTGCAAGAATATTAGGCCGTTCTGGTCCGATTTCAGTATAATGAGGGAAAAATCAATTAAGACACAGCTTGGCACCCTGAAAAACCTCTATTCTATAACTAGACAGACAGCAATCACAGCATTCAATCAAAATTTATTGCAGCGCATGAATTGTTGAATATAGAGAGAGAGAGAAAGAGAGATGTGGACATATATTTAAATTGCAGGCATAAAATTTTGTGGTCTAAAATTTTTTATCTTGTTTTATGAATATATAATATGTATATTAAATAATTTTTTAGAAAAATAATTAATTAAGAGTTAAATATTTTTTTTATAAATATATTAAATTATAAAAAAATGAAATAAAGAATGTAATAGAGGAGTTAGGGTGAAAATTTTGTGGGCACAGCATTACCGCACCGCCTTCATCATAATTACTTCCTCTGTTTCTTTTTCCTTTTCTTATCATAATTACTTCCTCTGTTTCTTTTTCTTTTTCTTCTTCTTTTCTCTGTCTCGTACTATTTCAGGACATGCAAATTGCGAATGCTTGAATCACCACCACCACCACCACTGCCAACAAGTATGAAAAGGGGCACATGCGTCATGCAACATGATTTGACTCATTTGAATGACACGTGTTCATGGTAAAGAGAATCATTAGCATATTGAAAAAATTATAGAATTTTTTATGTAATTATATTCAATCTCCCAATGGCCCATACTCAATACTCACTCAGCTTTAAATTGCATCAAGACAAGTAAAGTATTAAAAACAAACAAACAAACAAACAAGAAAGAATTAAAATCAATTGCTAGTAAAAACAAGCATAGTGGCATCAATTTTTCTGTCTGACTCCAAAAACACTATATTTGGCTATTTTGCAATAATATTTATTTTTATTTCATGTGATTAAAAAATAAATTGTAATTATTTTAATATTTAAATAAAGAAAATATATTATTAATTAAATAAAATAATACGGATATTTTAATTGAATATATTATGTTTGAAGATATACTTAAATAAATTGTAGAATATTAAGAATTACTTACTCTAAATTTATAAATCATATATAAATGTTTAAAATGATCAAAATAAAAAAAATGAATGAAAGAATTAAGAATATAAAAATAGAGCAGAACATTTTACTCAATACATTTTTAAATTAAATGAGATTTATATGTATACATATTTTGATAGGATAAATAGGTAAATAATTTATTTTTTTTAAATGCAAAGCTTTTTTTATGATTTCTTAACAATATGGAAGTTGCAATTACAATTTTTGTGACATTTGAAAATTTTAAAGTATTAAGTATTTTTTGTTGGAGTGAATTTATAATTTCTTTATACTTCATCTATGAAAACAACTTTCATTAGGTTTATTATTTGATCATTAATTCAATAAGTAGCTTGTAATATGCAATGTTTACAAACTAAAATATCTTAATATTTCATATAACCCTGATAAGTAAAATTTATTTATTTTTATTTATATATAGTTATTTTATTCAATCTTGAAATTATCAAATAACATATATTATGTATATGATCTTAAAATAATAAGTAAATTTTTAATATTCAATTTAAAATAAAATATCAATATCTTATAAGTTTCTGTTATAAGTATATAAAATGTACAAATAATTTAATGAATACTTACTTTTAGTCAAACTTTTTTTTGACCTAACACCATTAATTTATGTAAAAATATATTTTTTGAATTATTGTAGTTGGGAGGTGCCTACTCCCAGCCGAAGTGTTATTTCAATTGAATTTTCAAATATTTTTCCAAATATGACAAAATATGTACCTCCAAAATTTTCAATTTAAACAATTTCATAACAATCTAAGCGATAAGTAAGATAGTAATCAATTAATGACATCTATGTCAACAAGTCATGTTGCAAATTTAAGCCAAACTTGAGTTTTCGTAATTTACAATCGCTCAAACATATGTAGTACGAATCGATAAGACCGATTTTTGCCGATCAAGCTTTAAGTAGCAGCCAGCCTCTGACTACCCCAAAGTCAAGATCATAAATCGAGGCTTGGCAAGTAGACTAGCCACTGACAGCTCGATGTTGTCTCGGCCATCTTGCCAACCAATCATATGAGCTCAAAATATTCCCCAAAGGTAGTCCCAAAGGATATTATTATCCAAATATATAAGTAAGAAAGTTACAACCGCCAACACAATTTAAACGCCACAATCACCATATGCAACAAAAGAAATTTAGACTATGTTATGGTATTATTATAAGATTGTGTGACGGTCAAGCAATCAATCAATAATGGTTAGTCAACAAAATCTCCTCGTAAGGAGTATAGATTGATAGCAGCTATCAACAAAACCTCCTTGCAAGGAGTATAGATTAACAATGATTAGTTGGCAAGACTACGTCACAACAAGTATAGATGAACAACAGTTGGTAAGCAAGGTAGCCTCGCAACAAATATAGATTAGTAACAGCTAATTTGCAAGACTGTCTTAGATATAATATCATAAAATATGATGATTGAATCGAGAAATGATTAGTCAAATCATAGTTTCAACCTTTGAAAGTTCATTAGTTCAATTGACATATTTAAATTCAGTTTAGATAAGACTGTCAGAAAATGCAAAATTTTATTTTCTTAATTCGTTTGTTTGTTTTTTCAAATTTTATTATTTTATAAATTTTTGTGTAATTATAAACTTAGAGTGAACAATTCTTGATATTTTACAACTTATTAAAGTATAAATATCTTTAAGCATAATATTTTTAATTAAATATTCATATTATTTTATTTAAATAGTAATAGATTTTCATTCATTAAATATTAAAAATAATTGCAATTCATGATTTAATCAAATGAAGTAAAATAAATATTATTATAAAATAAATTATTCAATCATATAATCATTTTTTGCATCGGGCGTACCACTATGCTAGTCCATATCTATATTGACTAAAAACAATTTAAATCCTCTATTCCATTCCCTATTTTATCACAAAATAAAATGCTATAATTACTTAGTGCTTTCAAACAAGTTTTTGGATATTCATCTTGAACATTTTAAATCTTTTGAAACTGATTTAGTGGATGTATAATTGAACTTGTTTAAAATATCTTAGAATCTCTTATGTCTTATAAGATGTTTTTTAAATTTATAAATTATCAATTTTTTTATAAAAAAAAATAAGCCCTTAAACTGTTTAGATAAAATAAAATATTGAAACTTATAAAAAATTAGTAATAATAATTTTATAATTGACATGATTAATATTATAAGAGTTTGTTAAGATCTTAAAAGTAAATTAGAAATTCCTTACTTAAAAAAGAAAAGAAAAGAAAAGAAAAGCTTATAAATCTTAAAATATTTTTTTGGGAGCTTCTAAACTTTTTTTTTTCTAAAAAATCGAACAAATATTTTATAATGTCTTATAATCTTAAAATATTTAAAGAAATTATAAATTTACTAAAACACTCTCTTTATAGTTAGAAAGAATTTCAAGTCTACAACTCCATTGTTTGAATATAATTGTTGTTTCATTATGTTATTGTCTTTATGTTGTTAGTATCCATATATTATTAATGGTTAACAATGATTGTTTAAAATACTAATTTTTAAATACGATAAAATAAAATAATTATCACTTAAAAGTATTGTTAATAATAATTGAGAAATAATTCATTCTTTCTTAATACATGTTAGTAACAATTTTCACATATTTAAGTCTTTTGTCACTAAATTTATACGTGAAAAAATTATAAACTTTGCTCTTTTTCTCTTTGTTTTGTCTTTTTGGATTGAATGGATGATGAGGAATGAGCTTTGAGTAATTGATCCGCATTAGTATTTTGATTCCAATCCGGTTCAAAATTTGTTTTTATGTACAAGGAGCAGACACATATATTTATTATGGAACTATCTATTAGTTATAAATATTAAATAAAATCGGTTGATTAAGAAATGGATTATTGACTGAGATTGATGAATTTATTAGTATGAATATTTTAATTTGATGTGACGATTCGCATTTTTTAAAAATGATCAATTATAAAATTAATAAAATAGCAAATATATCAATCTAGATAACTAAATGTATGAATACTATTAGTTGTTGGGAAAAGTCCTCCACGTTTTTTTTTATTTGGATTAGCAGTTGTTGCACGTAATTTTTACATGCATAAAATTACTTTTTGAATTATTTAAAATTATTATATAAAATATTTTAAATTATGAGTAAAGTTAAGATTGTGTTGGGTGTTTGATATAATAAAGAAAATAATGGAAGATGGAATTTTGAAAATATGAATTTGTGGGTTTGTAGATTTTGTGAAAAGTACAATTGTGACATTATTGAATCATCACTTCTAAATAACATTATTGAATCATCACTTCTAAGGGGCAGCTTAAAGGATAAATTTGAAATATTAATAAAATTGATATCCAAACCATCTTTTTTGTATTGAATTCTCCATTTTATCCTTCAAATAGAATTACCCATTTTAGTTGCTAGAATAATTGTGTGGCACCCCCACTTAGAGTGTCACCCTAATTCAAACTTGAAATCTAATCAAATGATAACTAGGAAACCTGAAATTTAATTATCTCAAAGGTAAATCAATTCACACTAACCCAAACGATCACCCCATAAAGCATAATATATACAATCCAAGTATCTCAAGTTCATACAACATTTACATAACATCTCTTAACTAACTGTCTCGATTAGATGGAAACTATATGTACAAGCATACACCTAATCTATTACAAAATAACTTCAACCAAAACATAATCCTCTGCCTTTCATCTTGACCCATATGGGTAAAATAATAGATAACAAGGAGGGTGAGTCTTAAAGACTTAGTGAGAAAATATTGAATTGCAGCAACAAATAACAAGACCTTTTGATAGCAATTCAGAAGATCAAATCATGACTAACAAGAATCAGTTTTGAACTCGAAAGAACATGAAACATATAAACATTTAGCAGACATGTTGGCATCCTTCCTTATTACTACTCAATCAATACAGGATAACAATCAATAACATATCATTTGAACACAAGAACTTTCCCTTATCTGTCCATTTGCTCAAACACATAGCTTAGCGTGTAACAACTCACTTTTTTGGCATAATCGACTGCATGCCAAATCCCGTCACTCACAATTTGCTACCTCTAGCTACCTGTAAATTAAAATCTTAGGTGGATACTAGCTGAAAGACCTATCACCATCGGTCCATTCCGCCCGACCATCTTTCCAGACTCAGCCTTGGGCCCAACTTCCCGTTGTATCCCTCAAGGTGGAAACTTCCCAAGAGCATCCCCATGGGTGACACGATATAATGCCAACAGATAATAATTCACTTTCAAGCAATAACAAAAGCGATATTCAACAATGGCCGACAAGGCCTATTACAATAAGATACGTGAACAATTAGGAGAACTATTAACACAATTAGGTCTACCTGATCATTTCAATCTCACTTTCACATTCATCAAGATCAAGGGCTGGGCTAACTAGGTTAGGGTATAAGGGACAAAAATCTGACAACATGAAGTGAGTTTCGGGCACCAGAACAAACAGAAACAGATTCGATGTCAAAGAATAACCCTCACAGGGGTGTTCAAATCAGATATCGGATAATAAAATAAAATCAATATCAAATGATAACCCTCAGTAGTGCTCAACACAGATAGCAAATAATAATATGGATTTTCAAACACATAATAGATTTCAAATAAACAGTTTATGGTACATAAACAAAAAATCCACACAAAGGCATATCACAAATAACAGATAGATAGAAAAGGTACCTGATTGGCAAACCTTCACCTCTTGTAGTTTTAGCAAAACAATCAAAGCCCGCAATTTACTAATCGACAGGACCCACTTCATCGTCACCTAATCCAAAATAATATATTCACGATCAAAATTCATATTCAACTCTAACAGTCTACTACAATTACGTCATTACTATTCCAAAGTCACTAACCTGTTGATTGTCACGACAATAAGGACTCAACTTATACTATCTACACATGACCTTAATTAAATTGGTCATTTTAGAAATAGCCATGAGGTTTGTGTATATATATATATTAGTTCCAAAATTAGTATGATATCAAGTTCTTAATTACCTATTTATTCTCATGATATCATTTTAAACCCACAACAATAACTTATTTTCTTCAAAATCAATCTTCGACCAATGCCACTTAGGTCTTATATTATATAATCCTCAATGTATAGTTAATCAATTAAATAACCTATTTATTCCAAGTTTGGCACATAAGAAGACATGATGGTCCTCAAAACCATATAATGCCCTTGCATGGGAGATTATACACTTGCATATATATATATATATCTATACATATATATATACACATATATATAGATCAATCAATAACAATTGGGTTGAAATGTTGGACGGCGACAAATGTCAAAGAGATATATGTGATTTTCAAAATAATGAGATTTTTTTGATAATTAAGCCAAACCTCATGAGATATGAATGTAATTTACCCTATATATAATATGATATATATAACTATAAATAACCTCAACCCCTCACCAATTGCTGGTGGTCACCAATTGCTGGTGGCTTGGCTGCTTTGCACTGGCTGCCATGGCCACCGCCATGATAGCCAATCCCCGGTAGCTCCATGGTGGTGGCCATGGCTGCCGATTGTCAACGACATAAAAGACGGAAAAAAAAGAAAATGGGGGCTGAACGGCCTGCCACAAGCTGCATGGTTGGCAGCCATGAAAAAAGTTCATGGCAGCCATCGGGGGTAGATGAAATTAAAAATAAAAATAACAATAATTTGGCCAAACTGGCTAGATTCGACTAGCTTGCAAATGGCAGCCATGGAAGCCATTGGATGGTAGGGCGGGCGGGCTAGTGGTTTATATTATAGTACTATATATGTGTATAAATATAAATAAAAAATATATATTATATATATTTTTATAAATATATATAATATTAATTATAATGAATAATTAGATAGAAAATTTGTAGGGGTGATGGCGTGGGTGGGTCGATGGTGGCGAAATGGGTGGGGGTGGGTGGGTAGGACTTTTTTATTTGTATATATGTTATAGAATAATTATATATATATATATTATATGTATATGATGATGGTAGGATCAGTTTGATGGTACGTTGGGCTCTAACCCAATGAAATCGACAAAAAATGAGGTTTGAAGGAAATGTTTTAGTGTAATTAGATCGAGTCCTACAATTAATAACAAATGTCAAGCTAACCAAAGGTATTCTAACGCTCAAATCAATACTTGATCGACCAAAAAAGAGAGTGATAGAGTGAGGGCTTAAGTGATAATGAACATACATCATTGAATGGAGGCAATTGAGTATTTATAGTCTTTCTTGAGAGATTAATATGTCAATGATGCCCTCGCTTGTACAGAGAGGACCTTTGTCTTTACTTGAGAATTTTTAGGTCTTCTTCTTTTTGTGTATTTCTCCAAGTGGTATCCCCTCCTACGCTATAGGACACGACAGTACAATGGAGACGCACACTACTCTAGTTCTGCAAAATGGTGGTACAGGGGGAGGCATGGACCATTAATGCAAAAGTACGCCACTTGTCAAAGCATTTAATGTGGCAAAGAAGTGGTTATGATGCATTTAATGTGATTGTGACAAGTGGCGTGGGACTACTCTATGTTGCTTCGATCGACCACCTGAGGTTGGGATGCTTCCTTGCTCGTAGGTCATCTATCTGCACTCTAGTTAAGATGATGGAACTCTCCAAGATCCAAAGACCTTTCTGACTAAGGGCTAAACAGTCATTCTTTGAGCTGATCAACCACATTCTGGTCGACTAGTAGGGTGTTGGCAATCATGTTGGCGAGATGGCCCAATGAGGACTTAGGTTTAATCAATCACCTGGTCGATTGTTAATAGGTTGGGCTTGATAGCTAATTGGATTGTATCATATCATATCGTCTACGTGGTTGATTGTTAGTGAGTTGGGCTATCCCATATCAGCATATAAATATATATAATATTTAATTTGAAATAAATAATTAGAAAAAAAGGATACTTTATTAAATAATTATATATTATCATATATATACTACATATGTATATAAATATGAAAATATATATTAATATTTAATTTGGTATGAATAATTAGAAAGAAAAAAGATATAAATAAAAGTTATTTAAATTTTACTTATAAATTTATATATATGCATTTAAGTATAAATAAAATATATGTTATATATTTTTGAGAAATTTAGATTTTTTTAAATTTGGAATGAATTAATAGAAAGAAAGATTAATTAATTGATAAGATAAACATAAAAGTGATTTAAATATAAATAAATTTATATATGTGTATAAAATGAGAATATATGAAATAATGAGAAATGTTAAATAAAAAGAAAAGAAAAGAATGGGAAAAAAAAAGAAAAAAATAAAATATAGTAATAAAAAATTATTTAAATTGAATTGAAAATGTGTGAAATGATTAAGGATAGATTAGTCTTTTTATATTAAAATTATATTAAATGGGTAACAAATAAGAAGGTGGAGATGGTGTGCATGATTTTAAAAAATATAAGGAAGTTATTTGTATATTTTTTTTCACATGGAGGTTTGATGCCTATTTCACAAATCACAATGGGTAAATTGCAGAGCCCTTTCAAAATGAGATATAAGTCAAGCTATATAGCATAATATTATTTTTAAAATTAATATTAGAAATCTTTAATTCTATTAAATTTTATAACAAATATAATTTATAAAGTATGAAAAGAAAATGTGTATGTTCTTTCCGAATCCGTATCGTATCAATTTCTTTTTTCTAATCATATGATATCATTTAACGTGTTCTATAAGTCTTGGAGTTATACGGTACCATATTTATATTTAACATGCATTTGATATTGTACAAAGTAATTTGTCAGAAGCGTGGATACGTTACGCGCGAAGTAAGTTTAAAAAATGCCGTTCAGCGAGCCGAAGCCGAGTCCGTGGGCGCCATCTAT
Source organism: Jacaranda copaia (assembly GCA_014898725.1). Taxonomy (NCBI): domain Eukaryota; kingdom Viridiplantae; phylum Streptophyta; class Magnoliopsida; order Lamiales; family Bignoniaceae; genus Jacaranda; species Jacaranda copaia. Next base: position 110,190 of record JACGDI010005324.1, on the reverse strand, counting down.
AAAAGTCAATGGACGTAGGGTATAGTGTAAACATGGTTGTATTATCTGGGGAATTAGGGGTGTCCACGTTGTATCAAAGTGAAATCTAAATTTCAGTGCGTACTAAAGTAAAATTAATTGAATTTTGACTTTAATATGTTGAACATAAATTATTGCCAAAAATTAAAAAGTAATAAATAAATATGGAATTATGATTTTGTTATGAAATTTGTAAAACTATTTTATATTTTATTACTTTCTTTCAAAGAGTTTGGTTAATTGATTATTATACCAAAAAGTAAAAAATAATTATAATAAAAATAATCTGACTAATTTTATTCAGTATTTAGTATATATGTCATTTTAACACACATCAAATCTTAATTTGGTTAAATTGGATTTTAGCGTATGGAACTCGACACCCTCAGCAAGGATTTGTTGTTTTGGTATGGTTTTAGTTCACAACGGATCCATCAGATATTAATGGCCTAATGGGTGTCTTTTTTATTTTTCTGTTCTTTTTGGGTTGTTCGGTTAAATGTTAATAGTTACTCTATTGCGTAGCGTAGTTTATAACAGAATAAAATACAAAATGGTATTATTTTATTTAGTTAGTATGCTGTTTAAATGTTAAAACGCCATGAAAGGTTCCTTTAAATAATATATTATGTCATAAAAAAATTAATTAAACAATGTATTAAATTAAATATTGTGAAAATTTTCTTAAACGATATGTGAATACGTCTTTAATATTCGAGATGTAAGATTTTAATATGCTTTAATTGCTCTTTATAAGACTCAAAGTTTCCAACCTACAATTATCTATCTGCAAGAATATGAGTTTATTATTAAACTATCAATTTTGATATATAGTTAACAATATTAATTTAATTTTTATACTTTAAATGTATATTTTCTTGATTATTTAGATGTATGCACTCAAGTTTATTATATGAAATAGTACATCTGAAAAGGTATGAGAGATTAAATTTAGAGATATGAAGTTTTCAAATATGGAAAGCGAAAACATAATATATATGAGTGAGGAGAGAAAAGTTCGGTAAAAATTTAAATTTTTTATACATACTTTTTAGAACGTGGTTAATTTAGTTAACACATTAAAAATATATTAAATTATTAATTTAATCAATACATTAATGACAATATATATTTAAAAATTTTATAGTTACTAATATACTTTATTTTATCTATTTTTGAAGTCTGTCAGATTTAATCCCAATTCGATGATATGATCATAACCCATCTAAAAACTATCAGGTTTGGGTTTGGATCCAATTAGGTCGGACTCAAAATTGACTAGAGAAAAAGAACGGTTGTGTTGGCTTTGAGTCAACCCACTAAACTTATAAAAAATAATTGGCTAATAAAAAAAATCTAAATTTAAAATTTTTATATCCAATAATCTAAACCAAAAAAAAATTTATATCCAAAATTTCAAAAATTTTAAAATCTCCAATATACATAAAAGAAGATTTCAAATTTGATGGTTGTCATTAAAATTATTTTTGGACTCTAATTTAATGTTTTTGTCTTTGGACTTTAATTTTTGTTATTTAATTGTTAATTCTGCATTGATGATTATCATCAAAAATTTTTTGGGATAATTGTTTATCATTTTTTTGTATTTGGAATAATTATGGACATGACAAGTTTTAAAGTTATCTTGTTTTTTCACTTCGTCAAACTTAAATGATTATGTATAATTATAGATTTTATTGATAATTTAAATTTCTACTCAACTATAATATTAAAATTTATAAATATGAAAAAAATTATATATAAATCAAGTTGGGTTATGTTGAGTTAGGTTGGGTTCGGGCATTTGTTAAATACCTTAAAAATACATTTAAGGTAGCATTTTCGATCATGTCATATGTCACTGTTTTTACTTTGTGGGTGGCAAATGAGTGAATTCATTTGGATTTGATTTGTACTTATATGGATTAACTTTAAAATGGGTTTGATTCAACATGGGTTGAGATATGTAGGGGTGAAAGTGGGTCGGGTTGGCTTTAAAATTATTTCAATACAAAATAAAAAATAATAATAATTCATTTTACTTATTAAAAAAAATACTTCAGAAGATAATAATAACATTAATATACATTTTGCACTCTATTTAATATATAATTTCATCATGTAATGAGATTGTTTATTATTTTTATTATTAATCATTGGACAACGAATTTCTAGATAACGAGTACATATAATAGAATATTAATTTGATAGAGAGAAAACAACTAAACCAAATTAATAAAATTAATAAAAAACCGTGACAAAATTGATCATATCGTTTTAATTACTGGATGGTCAATAAAATGCAATCTATCTCTAATTTCTAACTTTTTTAATTATAACTCAAATAGATTTCAACAAATTCATTTAATCTAAGGAATAAATTATCTTTTGTTTTATGTAAAGTAAAATTTAAAAATATCATGACTTGCACCTTAAAGTATTTATGCTCATCAATATAGAATTAAAAAACAATGAATTAATATGTA
>JACGDI010005324.1:63682-106143 GCA_014898725.1 Jacaranda copaia | reverse complement strand
AACCAGTGTTATGTTTGTAATTATCTAATTATTGTTAATCTGTGGCAAATGAGTAAGGTACTTCAGTTTTTGTTTTGCGTCTTTTCCATGAGCTGGTGGCTCAGTCTGGGCTCATGTGCCCTCAACATTTGAGAACTGTAATTGAACTGTGTCAAGATTGTGGGAATTTCTAGGTTAAAGTTTCTCCTGTTAGTCCAATCTCGGCTTTCTCATCTTTTTAAGATCATAAGAATCTTATAACTCTTTAGTTGTTAATGCTGTTTAATGTTTTGGGTCCAATTTGTTTTCGCAAATCATAAACTACTATGCTCAAACACTTTTGGAATACTGTTGTTGGAGTTTCTTCTGTTAGGATATGATTTTTATTCTTAAATTGATGTAATCCTAAGCTGCTAATGCTTGTTAACGAAATTTGTAAAATTCCTCCAAAGTGTTGGGTGTGTCTGCTGTTGATATGCATGCTCAATGGACAAGTGATGTTATAAAATCATAAGCACGTCCATAGAAGTCTGTGCCATTCTTTAGGGGCCGTTGATGAAGGATATGAAGTTGGCATCCGAGCTAGGCACCTTCCTGGTAGAGGATGCGCCATGGACCATTTATCTGGAGCCCAAGATTTGACATTTGCTTTATTTTGCTTTTTATTGTAGGCACTATGATAAGAAGGATGTCGAAAGTGCACCTGGAGAAGATAGCGCACATGACTTGTTCTCTTTGCAGATCAGACTTTTGTATGTGAGAGAAACGAGTCAAGTTGTCGTAAAGATTAGAGAAAAGGTTGCCATGCAAATTGGATCCCTTTTTTGTTCTGTTGAATTGTTACAGGATATGAATCTCGATTACTTCTTGTCTGTAGAATTCTGTTGAGAAAATTAGTTTTGCCATTGCTATTACAGAAGTTTGTTCTCAAAATTAATTGAGTAACGCTTTTGAAACTAAGTTTCTGCTTCATATCTTTGAGAATTAGATTTTGGAAATTTAGTGTTTCAAACCCTAGAATTTAGGGTAGACTATATATCTGAAGAGTAAATATAGAGTAGATGCTTATTAAGAAAGATGAAAATCTTAGTTCAATTAATGGAAGTGCTTACTCATTCGATGGTGACTTCCTTTTCTTTTTCGTAGCATGTTTTTGACGATATGTTGTTTATTGCAAAATAGGACCATGATATTTGCCTTAGTCCCAGCCACTTGAGCAATTTGTTTACCTTATTCTTGAACAAAAGCATTTGAGTGGAAGTTTGGTTTGAAAACTGTCTATGCAACATATGTGTGGATGACTGGACAAATCCATGTGATTTTATGAGCTAGGGTTTTAGTGCCCGCTCCTTTAACAAGATTATACCCTGTAACTGTGCACACTTCTTTCCATATTTGAATTTGAGTTTTCAAAAGAATTATTTCTAAATTTTATGTTTCTATGTCACTGAAGTACTTGATTTAATCAAATTATAGGACATCTGAGTGGTAGTTTACTTGCTCATTGATGACTTTTGCTTTTCTCCAAGCTTCCCTAACTTTAATCTGACAATCTATGTATTGAAAATTGAAGGACAATGAAGCTGGAGCTTTCAGAAAAGCAAACACTATATTTTCTACCAAATCTGGCATGGTTAGCAATGGTATTGATTGTTCATATCAAATTGTGAATGGCTTCTTTCTGAACGTTGATTTCTCAAATTTCACAGTTGCAAGTCTGGGACTTCTCAGGATGGACAAACCAGTTACATGTTAACGATAGAAAATCATCTATGGATTCAGGCCTATCAAATGATGAGGTAATCATAATTTTCTCACTGTAGAATTTAGGAATCTGATGATTAATCCTGATGCATGAGTGGGGTCTCTTTTCTGTGCCTCATGGTAAGTGAAAGTGTACAAAGCCTTTCAAATCTTTCAGATCTCACAGGAAAAGCGGTGTTATACTAGGTTCATTGATTTTGATGACCTAAATATAGCCTATTTTGGAGCAGAATCTGTAAGGAAAAGAAAATGGTAAAGAGTCAGCTGATTGAATTTAATTGAAGTCAGTAACTGTTGCACATTTTAACACAAGAGTCTTGTTGAATGGTTTGCGCACAGCCACAGTTTTCTTCTCTCTCTCTCTCTGTTTTTGTTTTTGTGGGTTGTAGTTGTTTGGTGGGGGTTTGGGGGGAGTGTGTAAGCGAAAAGGACATTTAGTCACACGTCAGTGCATTCATGTGAAGTAATGATGTCAGCTATGTATCTGTTTTTATCCCTAGATTTTGCTAGGTGGATTGCAAGTTGTATTTGCCTTGGTTTGCTTGCCCTTTATGCTGATATCTGCTTGTGCAGATCCTCTTAGAGGTGCAAGTTTATGGCTTGTGTTGTACCATCAGTGATGAAGAAAGGAGAAAAGAGGATATGACAATGGAGCAATCTAGGATTGATGATCCCTCATCCAATTCTTCACTTAGGAAGAATGGCAGTGTTGATAATGTCGACTTGTTTTCTGGAGTTCCTCCGGTTGGTAGTGGATTTTGTGGCACTGGTGCTCTGGGCTTGACTGGATTGTATAATCTTGGAAATACTTGTTTTATGAACAGTGCTGTCCAGTGCTTGGCGCATACACCTAAGCTAGTTGATTATTTTCTTGGGAACTTCAGGGAAGATCTGAATTGTGAAAATCCATTGGGTCTGAGCGTATGTACTTGTGCCCCATTCTATTTCTTTTATATGTTTACAGAATGAAGATTGGTTTGTGGAATGATTATCACTTTGCCCATTGTTCTTGTTTGTCTCTTATGCATGTCTTATGGATGGCTTCCCTTTCAATTCCTCTTGTGACTATTTTCTGCTGTCTTTAAGTTTGTAGATGTTGTGACAGGGCAAGCTTGCTATCGCATTTGGAGACTTATTAAGAAAGTTGTGGTCTCCAGGGGCAACACCAGTAGACCCAAGGATGTTCAAGTCAACCATCTCTAGTTTTGCTCCCCAATTTAGTGGTTACAATCAGCATGATTCCCAAGTGAGTGGCTTCCTGTGGCCTTCACAGCAGTTGTTTAAGTAAAATCCTTAGGATAGTGGAATTTTTCATGCTTTTACAAGTTTTATTGCAGGAGTTTCTTTCCTTTCTGTTGGATGGACTCCATGAAGATCTCAATCGTGTGAAAAGAAAACCGTACATACAAGCAAATGATGAGGATGGTCGTCCAGATGAAGAAGTGGCTGAGGAATACTGGGAAAACCATTTATCTCGGAATGACTCTATCATAGTTGATTTATGTCAAGTATTCTTCTTTCTCCTTGTTCCCTGGGACCTTTAAGTACAAGGATAAAACAATGTTGTGTGCGTCCTATTTTAGTAAATGTGTAGCCTATGGTCATCCATGTGCTCCTTTTTGGGTTATGTTGATTAGAATGTTTGTTGGATTTTGAACTTTATAGTTTATTCATTTTTTTTTTTAATTTTGGACATGGAGTTGATATACCATTATCTAAAGTGATTCATTTTAATTGTAGGGTCAATATCGATCGACACTGGTTTGTCCCATTTGCAAGAAGTTGTCCACAACATTTGATCCATTTATGTACCTGTCATTACCGCTCCCTACTTCAACAATGCGAAATATGACTTTGACAGTGTTGAGCACTGATGGAACTACCTTGCCACATCCAGTTACAATTGCAGTCCCCGACAATGGGACCTTCAAAGATCTTGTTGAGGCTATGAGTATAGCCTGTTCATTAAGAGATGATGAAACGCTATTAATTGCGGAGGTATAATATTCTTAGAAAACTAACCTCAGGGATCAGGACATTTATTGTTAACCCTGGTTGTTTCTTCTGATAATACTCAATTCTTTCAATATTGTCTCTTAATGTTTTGGTCCTCTCCTAGCTTTTGGAAATAGTGTGGACTATAATCTGAAAGTATTATAATTTTAGATAAAGCTAAGAGCAACTTCAGGTGATCAAATTCTGGTTTTCCTCATTCATGGCCTGCTCATTAGTAACCCCAATCAGGATTGTGATTTATATCCAGTGATTGTTACATATATGCTTTTACCGTCTATCCTGAACTCAAAGTTTCTTCAAACTGTTCTATGCAAAATTGTTATTAATAATTCAGTACCAATAGGCATGTGGGTTATTCAGACATCCAGGAATCAGATCTTTCTAAGACCTTGTGTGAAGGATTAAGTTATTGGTCAGAGCTGAGTTTGGTGAAATAGTATCAGACACAGAACATAAGCTTAGGATTAGACACACATATGTATCTGGCTGTGCATGGATGTGAATGCTCATCACCAAACCTTCAATGATGTGGGCTGATGAAAATGTGCTAAATGTGAAGTTTTTCATTCTTCCAATATACTATGATTGCTGGTTATTATCCTGTAAATATCATCTTTAACCAATCATTTTATGTTTCAAGTCAAAAGCAAAAGAAAATATTTACAGTTTTGTGATGTGTATCTTTTGCTCTCAATATATATATATATTAGATGCAATTTCATAATTAATTAGGTAAGAAATTAATAATTACTTCTAGAATAATGTTGCAATCTCAACTTATTGGAATGTTTTCCATCTTATGCAATTTCTGTAATTCTGAAGCATCTTGGAAGTTCTGAGAAATGTTTCTGCAATTCTTAATTTTCTTCCACTTTCTTGAGGCATTGCAAAGAGATGGGGAACAAAAAAGTGTCTTCACTAAATACCTTGTCGTGCCTTCTCTTTTCTTTGATTCTCAGAATACAATTGATTATCAAGTGAAATAAGCCTCATCTCCTTGTGTCTTTCAATTTTATTTACTGTTACTGTTGCCATTGTAATGAGTACGATGAACAAGAGTATCACCAAATTTACTCTTGTAATGAACCTTAACTTGTGCTTGCAATATAATCACATCGCTCTTGACATACGAGGTGGCACACAGGTATTCAATAATTCAATCCTTCGAATTTTGGACGATCCTGATGATTCAATAGAGCTAATCAGAGACTTTGACCAACTTGTTGCCTATAGATTGCCAAAAGACATGAATGGATCTGCTTTGATTGTGTTTACACACCAACAGGAGGAGAAGTAAGTTTAACTGGCCCTTTTGATATATGTTGTCTGACCTAATATCAAAACTAAATTACCTTTGGCAATTACTTGAATGCATGAGAGTTAAAAGCTAGTTCAGTTGCATACTTTGATTGTCAATATGTGATTCTGTGTTGAAGAAGATGTTGCTGCCAAAGAAAATGCTGTACAATTTTCTATTGCATGAACAAGCTAGAATGGGTTTTTTATTTTCAAATTTGTGCCTAAATAGATGTCATAGCAAAATAATGCTACAGCTGCTGAACAAATGTATGGCCAGAACTTGTGTGTCAGAAGCTTTTGAGCTGAAGAGTGGAAAAAGGCACTAGGACTAGATTTGCGTAAACTTTGGGGTGACCATGATCTGGCCTAATAGATTCAAGTTGGAGAAATATCCACCGTGCTTGCAAGGATGAACTAAAAAACCTCTCTACATTCTACATTAAAGCCCTTCATGCCAACAGAGAAGGGATCTGTATGCCTAGACACTGGTTGGAACCTTGTATGTAGCACAGGCATACATCAATTTCAGTCCCTGATGGTTATTTGGGTTTTCAATTATTGTCTTGATCAGATTACTTGGAATCACATTCTTCCTGTTTCCAAAGATGGATGTGGCTTCAAATGAATCAGACATCAAAATTTTTAATCATCAGCTATGTCAATGATTTCCTGCTACTTTCCTTTGAAAAAAAAAAATGACAAATGGAAAAACTTGCTGATTTGATAATTCATGTAGTTTTTAAATTTTTTTGGCAGAAGTTATTATCCTTCATTGCTTGCAACTTAAATGGTTCATAATAGTTTACTTAAATGTGCTTTAAAATTTCTCTTCTTGATATGATTATGATCTTGTCAGGTCATACAATTCTTACTCATCTGTCAAGACGTTTGGCATTCCTCTTGTGGCAAGGATGTCTGATTTTTCTAGAGGATCTGCAATACATGACGAGTTTCATAAGCTCATCAATCCCTTCTTACTGCCTAATGAAGAGTTCTTCAATGATGTTGCTTCACGAAAGAGTGCCTATGAGGATGAAGAGCTAGAGGATACAGTTCTGGATGAGGCTGCAAACTCAAATGATGAATTCGAAAATGATTTAGATGCTGACTGTGATTTTGAATTTTATTTGGACAATAGCTCAAGGGGCCCCAAGATACAGATGGATGAACCGGTGCCTATATCAAACCCTAACCAGCCAATTAAAGTGCTTGTTCATTGGCCAGAGAAAATGATGCAAGACTATGATACTTCAATCCTAAGCCTGTTACCAGAAGTCTGTAAGCCTGCTTTTATGTCAAACTGGACTCAAGATTTTATTTCGCTCTATAAATGTGTTGATGCTTTCGTGAAAGAGGAGCCTCTTGGACCCGATGACATGTGGTATCTATCCATACATTGTTTTTAGTAGACATAGCATGTCATTAACTTTTCATATTTCATCAGATGTTACAATAAAAGGCCGGTTGTCATAGATGTGCTTGGTACCTTTTGTTTTTCTTTTACAGTAGAAATTTGATATCTGTTTATACAACTTGATGCTTTTCTTGGTTAATTGTTGGCTTATTGCATTTTCTTTGTTACCGTCCATAATGCTGGAATCCTAAACTGTTGCATATTTTGTTGTAGGTACTGTCCTAACTGCAAGGAGCATAGGCAGGCTAGCAAAAAGTTAGATCTTTGGAGATTACCAGAGATCCTTGTCATTCATTTAAAAAGATTTTCACACACTAGATTTTTTAACAACAAGCTGGATACTTTTGTGGATTTTCCTATCAATGACTTTGATCTCTCCAATTACCTAATTCAGAAGAATAACATGTTTTGCCATCGTTACATGTTATATGCTGTGAGTAATCATTATGGTGGCTTGGGTGGCGGTCATTATACTGCATTTGCCAAAGTAAGTGTTAATTCTGGCTGAAGCAATTTTATATGCTTGTTAATTATCATTATGGACCAAATGTAGATCAGATTGCTTGTTTTCTGTGTTTGTGCTGATTTAAGGTAGGCATATGGCAGTAAATGCTTTGCTACATGATAATTTAGTGTTGAACACTAGGTTAATGGAGAATGTGTGAACTGTAGATGAGGGACAAGCAAGCTATCATCAATTGGATGTCACTGGCTGATGGCGCCCCTAGTAATCCTATCATTGATTTGCAACTTTGCTACAAGAATATGAATTTTTCTGCCTAAATATCCTCTTAGAGTTTTGTAATCTATACAGTATACTCTTTAATAAAGCACTATCTTTCTTCTGTTGTGTTTTTGAGTATCTTCCTAACATGCCCTCATTATTATATTTTGTTTTCCCTATGACAATGTAACTATTGTTTACAATCCTCTATTGCCACTCTATAGCCCCATTCTGACTACTTTATCACAACCTTTTTTTTTTCTTTTTTAAATTATCTGAAAATTCAAATAGATACATTTTTATGAAAAGAAACTAGACAAATATTACTTTAGACTATAAAAATTTTAGCATGCGTGCCAAAATGCTAGTATGTACAACAGCCTCACTTTCCTTGTCACCTATAAATTGGATGCGTTAAATTCATACTGAAACCCCTGAAGTGTTTATTATTGTAAATGTGAATCCATGAAATAAACCTGAAGTCCCTTCCAGCTATGCTTTCCGTTTTATCTGTTACATGCATATAAAAAAAAATATTGAATGAAGAGAATGATTGAAAAACTGGACCTGGACACCTCGTATAATTTGTTTTCAATTTCTGATTCAGTTAATCTTCCTTTTCCCTTTTTGTCCTCAGCTCATTTTTCTCTCCTTATTCTGCTTTGTTCAGTTTTCCTCATTCATAGTTTTACTAATTTTATTCTTGGTATTGCAGCATAGGCTCAACAGGTGGTATGAGTTTGATGACAGCCGTGTCTTCCCAGTTACCGAGGAGCGGATAAAAACACAAGCTGCCTATGTCCTCTTCTACAGGAGAATCTAATTTTTTGACACTAAAAGGTGTGGTGAGGTAGAATTTTGTCTGATCTCTCTTAGGATGTACATATGCCACTTAAACCCTACATCACAGGGAAAGAATGAAAAGAATCTTCTTGAGATGGCTTTTTTGTGTTACACTAACACCATTTTACTAGGTACAGGGAAGTTCATTGAGACATTCATAGTGCTTTGCAGAAGATGTTGTTCCTAGAATTCACCTGATAACATTCCTGAGATAATTGTATATAAAATCTTGATGAATACCATAGGCACAATACACTTATCTTTCTCGCGGCTCCCTGGTTATTCCCTTTGCAGAATGCACTTTTCATTTTTCATTTTTCATTTTTCTGGGCTCGATAGTGGTATTTAAACTTGAACTCCGATAATGTCTCAACTTTGTTATGCAATAATGCCTACACCCAGGAAAGAATTCCAGTGAAGAAGCACGCTACAAGGAGAAAAAACATTGTTGACAATTGGCATTCATTTGAATGCTAGTTATTGTTTTATGCCTGTTTGTGTTTGACGGCTTTGAAACAGGTATATTTGTTGGTCGGATCGAGGGTTGTATATAATGCGCGAGGGTGTATGAGGGACAGTGAAAGAAGAAATTTTATATTGTGACTTGCGTATATAGTTAATTGGATTATGAGTCATTTGATGACAATATAATATAATGAAGTTGTAAGGTAAAATATTGACATCATTATATATGATATGTTGGTCTATATGATCTTGTTGGTGTTTAATTGGATGGCATGATTTGAACTGGAGAAAAAAATGAAGAAAATGAAGAGCTACATTATAGTGAAAGGAAAAAAATATCATGTTGTTCAGTGGTGGATGTAGCTAAGAGAGAATGAGAATATAATAAAGTTACATGGTCTGGGATTCAAGTGGTCAATTGGCTCTATTATTTTATATTTGCATGTTTAAGGTTTGGGTTTGAATATTAGGTGATTGTGTGTGTGTGTGTGTGTGTGTGTGTGTTAGTTAAATATATATAAATGTGATATTATTGTATAGGATCTAACAATTTATTATGCAATTAGGTGCCCTATGGGTAGAATGATTTAACCAAAAAAGAAAAAAAATGAAGAATTACTTCCTACCTTTAGTGGAAAAAAGATTTGACAAAAAGATTGGGGGAGGACAACTATCACAGCAGTTCTTTTTAGATTCTCTCATGACACGGAGTATTCAATTAGAGTTATAATTACTGTTGAAAAGACGAGTTTGATCATACCACAAATTATATTAGAGGCTCTTTATAATAGACATGATTAATTCATGTATTAGTATTTCAAACAAGATTAAATTCGAGATTCTTTTGTTGATAGTTATGAGTTAAATAAATTGATTGATCAACAAAGAATTACCTCCCTTAGCTAACCCTTAAGCATGCATATGAAAAACAATATGTGCGAACAGAAGTTACAGTTTAGCGACATAATTTTAAGCGCAAACCGATCCTCGACTATGCGGACAAATGGGAGGAACATTGCTCAGTAGGCTGCAGCCATGGCATACGACTCCCGCCTTTCTAATTTTGCTTTAATCGGGAAACTGTGTCGGCAGCACTTGACCCATCTGCTATAATCGGGCAAGAAAAGTTCATCCTTTTCCTGTGACCATTCACCAATCAAGTTCTACATCGTCTTTTTTGGTCAATTGGATGTGAGAGGGAAAAAAAATGTAAGAATGAATATTTTGTACTTTTTTAAGTAACACTCTAGACGATATAGAAGCTTGATTAACGAATAAAGTATTCTAGAAATATGTATAGGATCTTCACTATTTTAAAAAAAGATCTATAATGTAATAGGAGTGTAAGAAAAATTTATAGATGCACAATTGTAAAAATCTGGTAAAATATACTAGGAATATCTTAAGGGAATTTTTCTTTGTTTTGTGAATGTGGATAGCATAAATAAATATATGGTTCATTTGTAAACAACCAAGTTTATTGAAAGTTTGCTCTCAAAAGTTGTCAATAGATGTAGAGTTCTTTGTAGAAATGTGTATGACATTTTTTTTTGTTTTATTAATGTGGATAGTAAAAAAGGATGTAAAGTTCAATTGTACAGTTTAATGAAGAGTTTCTCTCAAAAACTTTCAATAGTATCGAATTAGTTTATTAATGTGGATAGTATAAATGGATGTAAAGTTCATTTGTAATCAAATAATTTAATGAAAAGTTTCTCTCAAATGCTCTCAATGATAAGTTTCTCACAAATGCTCTCAATGATGTAGAATTAGTTTATTCTACAAATGTGTATATAATCTTTCCCATTTTAAAAAATCTTTAAAATTCATCAATATTCCACAATAAAACTTTGAATGCCATATCACCTTAACTTGAATCCAAGGAGAGAATGGATACAATATTTTTTTGTTCAAATATCAAAGTAAATCATGCTAAATATAAATATGGTAGGCTATTGAAGAAATTCTTAGGCTCCACCAAGTTCTCCAACTCAAAGATCTAATCAACTACAACAGTCTCTACTTCGCCATCGCTAAACTCCTGTGGAACCTCCAAATTGTTGGGCTAATCCAAATTCTCCAGCTTCATGACTTGATCAACTCTAGCGGCTTCCACTTTGCCGTCATAATGCTTCTATGCTTCGCATATGGCTATGACATCATATTGGCCAGTAGAGTTCTTTATCTTCAATTCCCATTTCTTTTTCGGCGAACCACCAGACGCAGGTACCTCGGCCCCACCTTCTTGCTATTGTTTTTATCAGGTGGCCATTGCCAGAAGCAACTGCCTCCATGATAATACTTTCATCTCATGGCCACTTCTTCTTGAGTAGTGGGCCACTAGATGCTCCCTTTGTAGTTAGAACATCGTTACGTTGTTGTTTCTTTTGATGAGGTGGGCCTACCACATCAAATATAAATTTTTTGTCATCTTTCAGTCTAATATCAAAACACCTAAAGAAATATACAAACATAAAAAACTAGTCTTGTCATACATACAAGAATCATATCCACTAATTTTTCTAAGAATACTGTAATTCTAAGATAAAATAAAATTAACCCAGCCCAAACAGCTAGAAATGTATGAAGAAAGAATCATAAATAGCATTTGGGCATGTAGACAAAGGTCAAATGCATGGGCTTTTAATTTCTTCAAATGAGGGGAGAAAAACAGAATGTGCATGAGTGAAACTAATAACTAGTAATGAGAAAAATCATGAAATCATAAAAAAAAACTCCAACCTTGGATTGCCTTCTCCTAGGCAGAGAAGATGAAGATGAATCTTGGGAGGGCTTAAAGACTAACACGCTTACTGGTGTACCAATCATGTTGTCTGAGCTAAGAGAAAATGGAATGGAATCAGAGATGAAAGAAAGGGATATGGTAGGGAAAATGTGATTATGGTTAGAGGGAGAAAGTTTTTGATTTTGAAGTACAGTCTCATGTTGGAGAAGTAATATACATAACAGAGTCAGGCAGATAGAGAGAATAACAATGGAAAAATAGAGATGAATTTAAGAGTGAGAGAATAGAAGAGAAAACATGAACATGCCCAGGAAGAATATTAACTTGGCAGTGAGCCAATTACTTTGTTGCAACTGAATAGAGGGTCAATAATAGGGGAAAACAACAAGAAATAAAAAAAGAAGAAGAAACTAATAAAAATATAATGAATGAAAATATAATTCCATATAAACACAAAAACGCATGTGTATATATTTTTATGTATATATATAATTTTCATTACACATGCATGTGGTGTTTACAATGGTTAATTAGCTTGTTAGCTTAATCTAGGAATTAGGACACAGACGTTGTCAAACTTGAAATAGATTTACCAAACACTAAAATTTGTTCATATTCTTGGTAAATGTATACTTAGTAAACGAATTAAACAATAAAAATAATTAACTAATTTTAAGAATGTATGTGATATGGGGAAGTATAATAGACTCGGCCCACTAATAGTCGATCAGATGATCAACCAAATCCAAAAGCTCATTAGTTTATTCCACTAGTTTAGTTGCCAACACCCAATTAGTCGACCAGCTTGAGTACAGTTGTTGAGCCCTAATCCAGAGAGGGCTTGGGGCCCAAAGAATCCCTCATCTCAACCAGAGCATGGCTTGGTGTGACTCACAAGCATCTCGACCCTAGTAGGTCAATTGGAGAAAGGGGAAGCATTCCTCTATCACCATTCATTGTTGCATTGAATGCGTTGTAACCACCACTCTCCCGCATTACATGAGCTAATAGACATCATGCCTCCATATTTATGAAGCATATCTCCACTATACCAATAGTCTGCCTCTACATTAAATGCGAAAATCTCCTTCATAGCTTGGAAAGGAGGAGAACGCACCACTTGGAGAAGGTTTTGGGCAGAAGAAGACTTGAAAGTTCTCAAACAAGGACAAAGGCCCTTTCTACATGAGCAAGAGCATTTTGGACATTCTAACATCTCAAGAGAGACTATAAATAACCCATTATAACCACCCTTCAATAAGATATGTTCATTATCACTTAGCCCTTGCTCTGCTGCTCCGCATTCTAGTCAATTGTATACTGACTTGAGCATTGAAATGCTTTCGCCGAGGACCACTCAGCAAGCCTGACGTGTGCTATTGATTGCAAAACTCGATCCACTCACATCTAACCATTCAATACCAACGCATATTTTGATGGACTGTATTAGGCCAGAGCTCAGCCCCTTGATAAAGAGATTCTACCATCATCAATATAACTCACAAATTAGTTTGGCAAAAGAACTCCCTCCCTCCCTCCCTCTAAGAGGCTGTCTTGCGTATTGAAATTAACAAGATAATTAATATGAGAAAAAAAGGAATATGAAAATAAATAAGTAGAACAATATTTATATATCTTAAATGTTGGTAAAATAATATTTATATATCTTATATTCAACATTTATTACTTTTGATATATAAGAGGGTTGTAAACATCGCATTAATTGAATATATTTGTAGAAACATATAGAAATATATAATTATTACACGATCTCATGAATAATATCTCATGGGAACAACATAAATGGAAATTTCATGTTATTATTCATGGGCTTGAAGACAATTGAGATGAGTTCCTGGGAAATTGATTTGATTGGATTATCGATTCAAATCAGCCCACGGATGTATTTGGATTGGTGGTTATGGGCATACTTGAAATAAAATCGGGTAATTGGCAATGCAAATTTCGGTCCCATTGTGGTCTGTTTTTTTTAATCCAGTGATGCATCGCAAAATGCTCTGGCCTCTGTGGATAGTTTCTTGTGCAATTTATATAAAAAATTATAAAATTCTATTTTTTGTTAAATTATAAAAAGTAATATTATAATTGTCTCTTTTATTCTACTGAGTAATTCAATTATCCGATTACGCTGAAGTAATTTTGTCTATTGATTATTGTAGTTAAATTTATTTTAATGTGAGTTTTTCCATATCATGTGCCACATTTTCGGGAATTATTTCCATTAATCTCCCCTTAATTATTGCATGGTGGAAGTTGCTACGCACTATACAGAAGTTGTTTTAAATAATATAAATAAATGGTGCACATTAAATATATTTTTAAAATTTATTAGAGTATGTTTATTATTTAAATTTTTAATTTTATACTACAATAGATATAGATGGTACGCTCACTTAGGAAGTGTTTGCTTCAAGTCAAGGTGCTATTCTAATTAAATTTCATAACTTAAAAATAAAATGCATAATTTCAAATTACCAAGTTAGATCTGAAATTACCCAAGAGAACATAAGGTGAAAATCAATAATTTACATGTGTTGACAATTCTTCTTAAAACCACAACTCCACAAACATATTATAGTCAACAAAGCCCATAATTAAACCATGTATCAAGTGTCATTTATTCTGAATTTGTACTTATTACAAGTCACTAATTGATAAGGCCGTAGTTCAATGGCTTGTAGCTTAATCACATCAATTTTTCTTTATTTTGCGAGAAGTCTTGTGTTCGAATACAAATGAGTTCCTTGGTGCATTTTATGTGTGCCTTTAATTGCGAAGTTTATACTTTCATTATATACTTGTTTTATGTGTGCTTCTGATTGCAGAGTTTGTACTTTCATTATAGATTCGTTGTAATGATACTTTTCATCATTTATAATGTTCAATTAAAAAAATAAAAAATAAAAATTGATAAGCGCGTGGCGCTAAACAACATTATAATGCGTACATTACAAACCTGATATGCGCTACCTTATTATTTAGATATATAGAACAAAGAGATTATTTACACTGTATATCTAATGATCCATGCTCATGTGTTGCTTCATGTTTTCTTAATATAGGGTAAGTAACAGAAAGAACAATACAAAAAATTACAAATTCGAATGATTTGATGAGGTAATCATGCAGATACATAAATAAAATCAAATTCAAAGAAACGTTAATTTATATACTAGATATAGATTGATTCAAAATACATTGCTTCAAGTTAAATTAGCTAGTGAATAACAGGATTATTTTATGCAAAAAAAAATTCTTTTTGAATTTAAATAACTACATTGATTGTTTTGGACAAGGATATTTTTATGATAATCATGAAGTAGAAACATATCATTTGATCCATCTTAAATTCTTAATATCGGTGAAGAAGCTTCACAAATTTCAATATCTTTCATAATAAAAATCTCAAATTTTAAAATTGAAGAGTCATTTTTCAGTAAATTAGCTTTGAGGTGGTCTTGAACTTAACTGTTCCCAATACCAAAACAATCAAAATCCTTATTCCCTTCGAGAGTGGCCAGCTTGGACAGACAAGCAGCGATGAGGTGACTGATTATCAAAAATATTATTATCGCAAAACATGACAATGTATTCAATAAAGAATCAATCAAATAGTACTTCTAGCAAAATTCAATACTCAAAAAGTTCCATTTTCTAAAATGAGGCATTACAATACTAGTTTCAGATAAAAGTATCAGTGATGATACCAGGTGGTCTTGCCCAAGCCTACTGAAGCCAGCTTAGGATCAATTGACAGCTCAGGACCGATGAACCAGCCCAAAACTAATGACCAAGTGTTAGTTGGTTGGTGAGCGTTTAACAACCATCCATGATTTGCAGAGGTCAGTACTTCATCAAATCTCCTTAAAAACTTCAATATTATCAAAAATTAATATTTAGTGAAAATTAAATCTTTATATTTTGGTATAAAATGGATTTGACCAGATCTTAGCATTCGTTAATTTTGAATTCTTTGAAAACCATACACATCATTGAATGTATATCAACTAACTAAAATATTTTTTTAATTAAAAATTAAAAATTTATAATAGTTATAAGAATGTAATTGCAATCAATGGATGTTATGGATTTGCAAAGATTTTCATAGTTTTCAATTTACCTTAATTCTTTCAATTATAATTTGCTCTCTCATTTTGTATCTTTTTTCTTTTTTCTCATTTTATAAAATCAAGAAAATATAAAATCTCTCTTTTTTTTTTTCATAATTGAAACTATGCACTAAATAAAATCAAAGGAGAACAAAGTATGCCCCAAGCATGGGCTCTAGTTTGTCAAAACAGAGTCTAGAGTATTCTCACACACAAATACACAAAAATTGGAATGGAAAACCCATTGAGCAAGGGCGTGGGCAGTAGAGTTGGCTTCTCTTCTAGAGTGCTTGATTTTCCAAGAAGGTCAATTGTGGAGTATATTCTTTGCAAGCTCAATGATTGCTTTGGAGGACCATTCAACAGCTTCTATGGGATTCAAGATCATTCTTACCACTTCAGCCGAGTCACTCTCAAAAATTACCTCAAGTAAATCAAGTTTCTGCGCCACCTCAAATGCTTGCAAGATGGCATTAGCTCCAACTTGGGTTGGGCAATGAGCAGCATTAACAGAAGTGTGTGCTGAGATTGTGCCACCTTTCTAAAAGGAGATAGAGAGGTTAAATAGATTTTTTTCATTATTCTTCCTATTTTGACAGCAAAATTTATTTTTCTCCAATACATTATATTTTCTCATAAATTTTCTTTTCTAATGTCCTCATCAACCAGACAATAAAAAAAAATAATTTTTATAGCATTTTTCTTCCCTCACCAAAATCTTTTAATCAAACATAGCGTACAAGTTTTCGTTTTACCTTTAATTCTTTCAATTATGATTTGCTCTCTACTTTGTGTTTTTTCCCCTCATTTTTATTCTCAATAAATAGATAGAAATAAGGGTGTAAATAAGACGAGACTGTTCGTGAATAGTTCGAGTTCAGCTCTATGAAAGCTCAAATTCGGTTTGAACTTAAACGAGCCCAGCCCAGGCTCGCCAGTCAAGCAAGCCGAGCCAAGCTTGATAGTGTTCGATTCGACGAGCTCATGAGCCTAAACAAACTTTTTATTATATATATTTTTATATATAATAATAATAATAATAATTTTATTTTTAAGAAAAAATAAAATTATTTAAAAATTGAAAAGAAAAACCCTAAGTTTTTATTTTGATTGGAAAATATGTAATTTGGAATTTGTTAACTATTAGAATTGTATTGATATTGTTGGATTATATTTTTATAATGTCATTTATGGTATGAAATTTGTTATTATAAATTTTATTTCAAACATAAACAAGCTCGAGCTTATACGAGTCGGAGCACATTCGAACTTATAAGAGTCAAACTCATCCAAATCTATACAAATCGAGACTTATCAAGCTTTAACGAGCCGAGCCTAAGCCTATTTCGATAAACCAAGCTCACGCTCAAACTCTATTATTTAGATTTGCCCGAGTTCAAACTCATAAATAAGTAAACAAGCTGAGCTCTCGGGCTCGGCTCATTTAATAGAAAGGAAAAAGGAAATGTAAAAATAGTTTGAGCAATATGTATGGGGGAAAATGGGACACGTTTCTCTTATCCTTTGACCCCCACAACATGAAATTAGGCAGCCATTTCGTTGTCTTCAATTTATCTGTCAGCATTGGTCGTAAATGCTCTATTTTAGGTTGATATATGAACTCATCCCTTCAATGCCGTCATTTTCATTCACCTACTCTAGTTTTTTTGGTACATCTTGTACCACACAATATCATAAAAAAAAAATTAAGAAAACAAAATAATAATATTAAAAATGCAACAATAAATTGAAATAAACACAAAAAAGAATCAGAAAAGAAATTAGTTAATTATATATATAGTGTTGTTGAAGATAATTAAATTTGAATTCAAATCATTCTACGATCAGCAATAATTTTTTTTTTTAATCTAATTTTACAATAGAAAAAGAAAGGAGAAAGAAAAGTCAGAATTATTCATGTACTTGAAAAAACATTAACTGATAATTAAGATGGACATTAAGACGGTTCCTTTATAGGGACTTAATAAGGACACTAAATTAGTTAAAAAGCATTATGTACAAGATGATCAGATTTAACAATAGAAAACTTTTGTGGCTCTACGCTACCCTACAATCCCATTTTAAAAATCAAAATATTAGATTAGACATGGGTAATAAGGGGATCTAATTATTTGACTTTGGATACTTTGTTTTTAGACATGGGTAATAAGGTAATAATATTCTCTTTCCATTTTCATATATTTTTCAATTTCAATTATTACATGTATATACTTTTTACATTCTCAATATTTCTCAAACAACATTAACCACAAAAATATTATAAATTTAAATTATAATATTATTTTTTCAAATAATTATATATCTTATCATCAATTAGATTAAAAAATTACACAACTTTTAATACAAAAAACAAACAACACGTCCAAATACATCTCATTTTCACACCCAAATCAATTCATTTTAAACAACACATCCAAATACAATGCATTTTCAAAAATCCTTTTTCTAACTATTTTTTTACTATGTATTTTGACATAAAAATGAAACCAAACGGGGCCCTAAGATTTATTTACAATATTGTACATTTTTCAGATGTTGACTCCATCCTTTTCCATTGGTTTGTACTTTTCTTGTGGGCTGCAAGAAAATCTCAATACGATGAAATATCTCAAATATGAACAAGAAGAAAAAAAAATATTTTAATTCTATGATGTAACACTAATTAAAATTAGTAAGTGCCTAGTCACTAATGCTGCCTTTTGATTAGTTGTATCTTTACTTTTCTGAAACACTAATTATGATTTGTTACCAGTAATCATTGTGGTCAACTGATTAGGCACCCCCACTTGGAAACAAAGGAATGTTTGGTTATATTTTTTATTTGATTTTATTATGTGTTTGTTATGTGTTTTGAAAAAATAAATTATTAAAGAATATAAAAGTTATTTTTTGATATGTTTGTTTATATTTTGGGAGAAATATTTTTTATTGTAACAATCAAATAAATTCTTTTTTGTTCAATTTTTGAGAGTGAAAATGAAATTAAGTGATTTTTTTAATGTTAGAATAATAATAATAAAATATATAATATGTGTATATATTAAAGAATGTATATTTTAAAAGAAAAATAAGAATATATATAGTTATGTTTATATTTTTTTATTATTCAAAAAAAACATAGCCAAACAAAATCTTTGGCTTTTTACATATATGCACATATATAACATAAAATAAAAATATGAAGGAAAAACATATCAAAGGTCTGAACTTTATCTCAATATAATAATATTTTAATGAGTTCTCATCAGATTTTTGAGAAAGTTCAGGTTACACCGTTATATTCTGCTGTGTTTCTTACAATTCGTTATGTTCAAGAATTGCCCACGTTAAGTTTAATTATCCTCCGCCTAGGCGGTCACGCATCAGCTGAATTTGTCTCCTTTAGTCAATAGTTTCTGTTTGAGATCTGCAATTCTGTTGCATGTGTTTCTTGAATTCTGCTGCAAGTGAGTTTACCTGCTTTTCTGATCGATGCATGATTTTTTCTTTAGAGAAAGAATGCTATTTCCTTTTTTATATCATTTTTAATTATGAGAATAACATATGTTAAATGCTTGATAAAATGTCTTTCAATTGTTTTATGAGTTTTGTTTAAAGGGTTTAAATTTCTGCACTAAAGGGTGAGAAAGATGTGATCTTTAGCTAAATTTTTGTTGGATGATTATTTACTTGACAGGGTGTTTTAAATAAGAGATGAAAAGGTCATTGCAGTAATATAAGTAAATGGCTTTTCCTTTATTGCTCTTTCTAGTGGTAAGCAACATTTACTTTTTGCTCTAGAGTTTTGGTGATTGAAAAACTATGCTAGCACTATTGATCAATGCTTGTCTATGTTCTGCTGTAAATAGGTGTTTGTGAGTTTTGGGGATGCTACCCTTTTAGTTACTACACGAAATTATGTTTCTAGCTTATGTGCTTGAGAAGGCGAGAATGAGAATTCAATTTCAATGGTCAAAACAATTTTGGGATGGCTATTTGTAGCATATAAATAACCCTTAACAGCGCGATTTTCCTATGTGTCAATATGATTATCTATATTTAGTAATTCTAAGAGTATTGACTGTGATTTTTTCTAGTTGGACTCTAGCTAATTGCAGTAACACTTTCATGTCCAGCAGAAATTAAGAAGGCATTTTTTTTAAGTTTGCATTTTGAGGATTTAGGTTGAAATCTTTCCTCTCTGCTGGGATATGCAAATATGGAGGGGAAAGGTACAATCTCGGATTATAGAAGCAAGTTGGACAAGACACTGGCATCACCCGACTTGACAAATGATGAAGTCATTCATACTCTTGTGAAAAATCAAATTTTACAGTCATCAGATTGTCAGTTAGAAGGTTGATTTTCTTGATACCTTATGTATTTTCTGATATAACCCTATGTGAAAACTTTTTGTTCAAGGTGTTATAAATTTTTGTTATTTGTGCTTTGCAGATTACAGTGAATATGTGGTGGCAAAAAGAAGTAAAGAAATGTCCAGTTTCCTCAGTATGTTGAGGAGTGCCTCCGAGAATGAGGTTGAGAGGTCAAAATCCAGCAATCAATCACACATTGGCTGGAAAGTACGTCAGTATCATTGTCATCAATAATCTGCTTCAGTTGCATTTTCCTGAATTTACCTTTACATTCTCAAATGAAAAACTATTAATCGTATTTACTTTAGGTGGAATTGGTGCTCCTGCATTGTAGCTGAGGCTTTTTGGACAATCTTTTCCACGTTAGGCTCTTAATTTTCTGTGTCAAGAAAGTTCAATAAATTGGGATTTTAATCTGCAGAAGCTTTCTCCAGTTTTACTCTAGTCTTTTCTAAGCCTGTAAATTTGCTCTATTAAAGATTTCCATGGAAACTTCTCAGACACTGTCATGTGAAGCCTATTAGAGTATTGTCTATGGGCGGTGTTCTTTTATTTATACGATGGTGGATAGGGACATCTGGTTAATGTTTTTGTTCTTATTATCAGATTGCATATTTATGAGGGGTTTTAAGGCTGCTTTTGTTAATCTTGATTGATTGTAGGTGAAACAGGACACTGATGAATTCCGAGTTATGTATCGAGCAGGACCAGAGGGAACTCCATTTCATACACTGCTTGCAGAAGGCTATGTGGAGGGGCCGCTTGATGTTTGTAAGCTAAACTGAAATGCGCAATAAAATTTCCTTATTTGTATTCTGTCAGGTGCACTGTCAATTGAGACCAGTGCATGGATTATCAACTTCATAAATACTTTTTTGAACAAGTTCTTCATCTTTAACAGGTCTATGCATTTCATGCGAGTCGGACCTCTACAAGAAATGGTAAAAGTTGCTTGTATTGGCTTAATCCTTTGAAGCATAATATGGATTTTAAGTTCCTGAGCTGCTTTAGGTTCTTTGATTTCATTGCTTGATAATACTTACATGATTGGTCACCAAAATAAACCTAGTCAAATTCACTCCTAAAATGATTAAACTTGGTAGTTCGTAATATAATACTGCTTTTATTCCACTAGGTGGCCTCAAACTGCTATTCCAACTTTCAAAGTCATCTCGTCCCAATGCATACAAAAAGTTCGAACCGGCGAACAAATATCAATAGTGAGGTATGCACTATTGCACATGAAAACCTTTCTCTTGAGTTGTTGCTGCTGACCATGACCTTTAAGATGCTGATATATTCCTAATTCTTTGGAAGAAAGGATGAAGTTGTCATGGCCGCTGTCAAGCAGAGAGGCTCTAGTACACTATTTTGCATTTGAATACTTCCAAGACGATCTAATTGTGGTGCTTCTTAACTCGGTAATTTAACAGGCCGCCTTCTATTTCTGTTGACACGTGGCTCTCTTGGTTAAAACAAAAACTATCAATCTATTTTCAGATATCTGACTTAGAGGCTGTCGATAGACGTACCCATGGATTCACCCGAGACGGGATTCCTGAAGCAGAGGACGTAGTAAGAATAGATGTGGTGGGAGGCTTTGCTATACAGAAAGTGACTTCAGACAGAAGCTACTTCAGGTAAGTTGTAACCTTTTCACCGATCAAATATTTCTGCCTGAAATTGCAATGAGGCTTTCGAGAGTTTGACATTGAATATGAAACTACCAAGCGTTATTCTCATCTTTTGCTCTTCAATTGTAGAGTTTTCTCCATCATTAACTCTAGTCGCTGCCATGCTTCAACATTTCTGCAGGACAATAGCAAACCTGGATATCAAGTTGGACTTTGTTCCTCCATCATTCATCAATTTTATCTCAAGGCAGCTCGTGGGTAGCGGTTTCAAGCTCTATAAAAAGGTTATTTTCTTCAATCTTTTGACATGTTCTTTAATGAAATTAATTCTGATCAACTGTTTGGATGTGCAAAATTGGTGACGGCCTAGTCTTGGAACAATTGCAGGAAGTTGCTTCTGTTTCTAAAGGTGATGAAAAGTTTTGTGAGGCTTTAAAAGACCCATTTTACACTCATGTACATGAGGCTCTTTATTCAGAAAATAAATCTATGGCTTCTCCAACTCCAGAAAATCTGAGAAGCACGTCCATTATACTTGAAGAAAAAAGAACAGAAGCATCCGAAGACAGTAGTGCTAAGGAAAAGAACGATCATGAAAACTGTGTTAGCGATTCAGAAGCCAAGGATGTAGACATTAGAGACGGAGAAGTGTTGAATGAAATTAAGGAGTTTAAGGAAAAAGAGTCAGAGATAAGTGAATCATTAGACGAAAGTACCCAGAAATTAAGTGTTAATTTAACCAGTGAAATTACAGAAGTGGTCAGGATAGATGAGGCGGAAGTTGTTGTTAGCACTGAGGTGGAACAAGCTCCTAGAACAACCAATGAAATTACAGAACAGTTAGGATCTGAGATAAAAAACAAGGTTGACATTAGTCCTGAGGTTCAACAAGCTCTGGGAATATTGGAAAAGGCCATTACCATATTTCGGGAATTTAATAGTAATCCCGGGAAAGTTCAGACTGATGTCCAAAAAGAACATTTGGAGGATTCTAGTGAAGAAGCAATTTCCTCAGAAGCTGATCAAACAAGAAGAAAGAATGGGAGCCGTGGTGAATCATCGGAAACAAGACCAACAGAATTGAATTCACATGAGCCCAGAGAGAGCTCGGACAATCATGGTTCCAGGTAATTTTTCTGATAAAAAATCATAAGCCTAATATTTGTTTGACACAAATAAAATTCGGTAATTAATCTATATCTAGTTGTTTTAGCATCCTTTGGTCTGATATTGTTGGTGAAAAAAAAAATTCTTGTTTCAGGCATAAGAGGTCCAATTCCTACACAAGGGAAACAAACCAATGCAAGATTTCCCCGGACTCACCAGATGAAGGTGGCTCAAGTCCGTCTCACATTAAGCACATCGATTTAAATTCATCTGTGAATCAGCGAACTATCTCGACAGTCTCTGAGAACATAACTGAAAACCATTTGCTAAGTGCTGAATCTGCTGATGATGCGGAGGTTATCAATGGAGAGAGGGTGACTAAAAGGAAAAACAGAAAGTCAATGTTTTGCTGCTTCAGTTTGACATCTGGAGAGGTACAATGAAGTAGGTTCTATCAGGGAGTTTTGATGGCTGTAGAATGTGCTTGTGATGCCAATCTATACGTAACTATGATGAATTTTTAGTATGCACGTGTAATTCCATTGAGCAACCTCAGCACACAGGAAGAAAATAAATTTGTCAAATGTTGATATTGTCTTGATGACACAAGATAAAGAGCATCTTTGGTATCTGTATTTTGTTTAATGCGGTCCTTGTGATGTCTGTAGTAATACATATGTGACCTATATTGGTTCTTTTTAACACTTTTATGGAGTGATATCTCAATTTAAAAGCTTGAATCTTGTTCTTTCTTTTTTAATTTATTTTTATTTTTATGTAGGCCTTATTTTCTTTTTTAATATTTTATATATTGAATTCTGTTAATAATGATATTTGAAAAAAATCAATAATATTATTTTTTTCCTACTGATAGGACAAACTTTATTGAGAGTTTTACATATATTAACACTAAATTAAGAAAAATATTTTTGAAATAAAATAGTAGAAAATTTAAGTTTTTAATAATAATAATAATATATTATAAGTTATAATAAAATAAAATAAATCTGAAATTATCTGTTAAATTAATTGATACAGCATAATAATAATTAATACTAGCATGTGTCTATTGGGCCAATTGGGTAAAGGTCCCCTTTTCTTGGCCCAGCCATAGTTCGAGGAGGCCATTTGGGGCTAAACTGCTACTTGTCCAAAGTAGGAAGTTGCATCGAGTAAAAGATTTTTAGCTGTACGTTGCCCTTCAATGATGGTACTTTCCGCCATCTGTCCCCACGCACACACCGGAGGCACAGCGTATAAATTCAGCAGCCTACTCTCTCTCAACTTCGACAGCTTCTCAGAATGTGGAAGAGAAAGCTTTACAATTCTACGCAAATCTCACCACTTCTTTCTCGGGCGATTACTTCAACAGATTTAAGTTCATCAATTTCCATTCCCCGCTGTTACAATTCTTCGATATTCAATCCCGCCTTTGTATTTTCATCTGCTTTCTCATCTTCTTGTTCGTCCTCTTGTTTCCTTGGTTGGCCCGAAGGAAAACCTTTTCCTTCCGCCAGAGGTTTATTTTTCACGGCCCCAAGTAGTACTCTTACGAGATTTGTGAAAAAGGAGAACTTTTTCTGCTCGCAGCCAAGGTCCGCAGAAAAATTTCATTGCTGGAATTGCGGTGCCGAGGCGTTTCTCTTCTGCCAGGCCTGTCGCAGCGTCCAGCCAGTTAATGATTCCATTGATTACTTCCAAATCTTTGGACTGTGAGTGTTTCACTTCTCATTCTTTATCCGGATCTTCTTTCTGTAGTTATTGAATTTAAATTTTGGTGACAATTCTAAGTTTAGCATTGGGGACATACTGTGTCAAGCTGTACTTGATGATGTGTTATTTATTATTTGAGCAGAACCTCCTAAAATTTGCTCCACAACGAAGTTCTACATGTAGTTGCATTTGTTGTTCACAGGAAAATGAAAACAGTAACACTCAGATTTTGCTAAGGGGTCATGGTTTTGAAATTTGGGATCCTCATTTAACTACTTGAGAGTCTTTTGATCTTCGAGGAGAGGCCTATTAACTGTTTCTGAAGGAAATCTAGGCAATAGTTGCATTGAGTAAAACCTGACGGTCTTTTTGGGTGTTAAAGAATGATGAGAACTCTTGTTGCCTTCATAGGGGAAGGAAATACAAAATTGAGGTGGAAGAATTGGAGAAGAAGTACAAAGATTGGCAAAAGAAGCTACATCCTGATCTTGTTCATTCAAAATCTCAGGTCAGTCTTGTCTTTGTGCTGCTATTTTCAATTCATTTTATATAAAACTGTTCTCCATAAAAATTCAAATAATTAGCGAACTTGTTCTCTTTGGACCAGAGGGAGAGGGAGTATGCGGCTGAACAGTCTGCTCGGGTGATAGATGCATATCGCACACTCACTGACCCGTTGATGAGGGCAATCTACATTGTATGATTTCTTTTCAGCTTTTTTATGATTACATGGTATACTTTTCATGCTTGTGTCCCCCTTATGCACTGTCAAGGATGTCAAGAGTTGGTGCGGTAAACGGATATTTATTTTTGATGAAAAGCAATGGTGTCGATATCGAAAATGTCGAACTTGTAACAATAGTTGCAATTCCGAGTTTATCTTTTTCCTTGAGGTGTTGAAAAATCAAGGGAATCTTGTTCAGTTTAGACATTCTTGATCTTTCTTCTTCATATTCTTATGTGGCATATTTGCTTTCCCACTTTATTTCACCCAATAATATAATTGAGACTTGGTTAATTGATGGCATCATGAGTAATGCAAAAGATGTTTGATCTAGTTTTGGAAATTTTGTAAAAAAGAATGTAAATAGAGTCTACACCTTCTACGAAAGCTTTAATAAAGTTAATTCTTAAACCTCCTCTAGTGCATAATTGACTTAGTACGTGATCTTGTATTCTTATCTCATCATGTTCCTTTTTACCCAATTAACGTGAAAGAACATGTCTGTTGGTAATTAGCTGTTGGCAAACTGGCATCATTTAGCTTGTTATCAGTCATGGCATGGGCAATCATTGTATATTGTGATTGTTATTTTTTGCCATTGGTTTAGGATTTATTTAACATGATTTTCTATTTGCTCTTTCCCCCTCCTTTTAGGTGAAATTAGAAGGTGTACTTGTCGATGAAGAAGAAAGGATTACAGACCCCGAGCTGCTTGCTGAGGTAATATTGTGAACCTAGAAGGATCTCTTACTGAAAATTGTCTTTCCTTCTGCCTTCTGTTTTTAACCTTTTAGTTTGTTAAGGTGAAGCACTTGACATGTACATGTCTACGCCATATAAACCTCTTTGGTCATTATTAATGAGGTGTTTGGAGGGTCCAATTAACTGCAAGCTGATGTTTCTTTATTCATACTGATAGAATTTAACAGAAGTCAAAATCTTTGAAGATGTTTCTTATATTCTAAAATATTATTGTCTAATTTCACCCATGTCCAATGGTAAAGACTTGAAAATTCAATAAAATCTTTTTCAGATCCAAATAAAAGGCTTGAGAGGGAAGTGGGATGAGGAGGAAATGTTTGAGGAGGATTAGGCGTAAAACATGTTGGTTGATATGAACTATAGTTTTGTCATATTTTTGCTCAATGCATGATCACACGCATGGTGTTAGATTTTTATTTACAAGTGCAATTGATATAAATATCTTTTGAAGAGTTGATGTAATGTCCTTCCATTTTAAGCCTTCTAAATTCAGCCTACATGTGAGGTCAAAATATTTAACCATGACAAGTGTAGCTTTCAAGAAAACTTTTTCGGAGTATTAATGTGGACTAAAATGCAGATCATGGATTTAAGGGAAGCAGTTGACGAAGCGGAAGACTCTCAGGCATTAAATCAGATCCAGGCTCAGGTATGAGTTGGCCATCCAATAACTTTTATATGGCATTTGCATTTCCTTGTTTCTTTTGGTTTGCAAATATTAGAAACATGAATAAAGAAAGTGTCTCATGTATAATCACAATATCAGGGCAGCTTCTAGCCTCCTAGAGAGTTGTTGAAACATTGTCAGCAATTCATCTTTTGGACAACTGTTTTCTATGGCTTTGAGAAATTTATACAATTAAGATCTCCGAAGTAAATGGTTATTGTCCAAACTTATCGCTCATGCTTAATTTTACCAATTTGTAGCATTAATTGTTGCTCATAGGTCTTTTCTTGTCAGTTGGCTAGAAAAAGTGCTTGAAGGGATTATTTTTCAATGAATTGCAGTTAAAACTTCCACTGCAAATTTATAACTGTAATATCTATCCCATTTCTCTCTCGTGCCTTGCAGTTGCAGGAAAAATTGCGACATTGGTCTAACTCATTTGATGATGCATATCTGAGTAAAAACTATGAAGATGCTCTGGCTTCAATCCGCAGAATGACTTACTACAAGCGTGCTAATGAAGAAATCGTGAACAAACTTTAATACTGGTATTGGTATGCTATTTATTCTCCCAAAGACATAAAGAAGCTGCTCATTCCGTTTTTATGATTTTTCTAGCTTTCTCAGGACTTGGATATTTGAGGGTTTAGTTTTTGTTTTGTTTTTTTAAATTGTTGCTGTCCGGTTGGATTTATTGTTGAATAAGAGCATAGATATGACTTTTCAATCAAAAAATGTATGGTTCATGGTTTTAAAATGCTACCTATTTGTTCAATGGTTTTGCACCATTGCAAGTCTATGTATCAGTTCCTGGTTTCTAGTAAATTTCACTAATCTTCGGTTCCTCTGTTTTGTTTTCTTCTTTTTAGGAAGAATGATGAAGACACTTTGGCACTAAATGCTACTAATCTTGTTGTGAACTTTCTTTTCCATTGTTCTTTGGTGATCATCCTATAAGGTCCATAATGCTGTCAACAACTCAAATCCTGCTGACTGCATGTTGGCGAGGCAATAAGCACGAACTCTGCCATTACTGGAAGCTATTTAGGGATAGCATTCTAGAAAAGGAAGAAAGTATTTACTTAGGAGCTTTGACTTATTTTTGGAGTTTTACGTAACTAAACTCTCCATGCCAAATATTTCTTGGAAAACCAGAAAAATTCCCCTTGTTGCATAACTAGATGACAAATACAGTGTATGTTGTTTCAAATATAGATTAAGCAGTTATGATGCTTGAGGCTTCACAAAATTGGTGGAAATGCATGAATAAATAATTGTGTAATTGTATCTATATGCACAGCTTGAGATATGAGCTGTTTTACATCAATATTTGCTCTGTTTTAGTATATCTCTAAGATAACAGTTCTTTTTCTTTCTTCCTTCACAAACCGTTAATGCCCATTCAAGTATTCAACTCTTCAACTCAATGGTGAGTGATACAGTCGTATTCACCAAATTGATAGATAAAATAAAATAAATTATCATGTGATTATCTCATATTGAATAAGGCCACACAACATATGGATGGTGACGCTGGATGAGGCTCCGAGAAAGCAAGCAAATTCTAAAATAGTAAAATCGAAGTAATGAGTTTGTTACTAGCTTAGGAGTAAAGTGCTTATATAATTATTCTAGTTTATTTATCTATGTCATTATTAATGATGATCTTAAATTTAAAAACTTTTAATTTTTGTTTTTCTATAATGTAATTTAAAAAATAAATTCTCAATTAACTTTTCAAAAATAATATATTATTTTCATATATATTAGGTTAAAGATTTTTCAGTTTTTTATACTATGTTTGCTAAAGATCCAGGCATCCTTGAGGTGAATCGCGAAATAACCCTAACTTTTCATAGCCGAATTTTCAAAGTCCTAATAATTATTTCTCTGCTGCCAAGTTGTGGAGGGTGGACCCCATGACACAGCACCGTTAAAAATTTCAAATCGGAAAGAAATCTGAAAATTTTGAATTTCAAATTCCATAACGGTCACAGTCAAATCCCTAAACTGCAGTTCCTCATGCTCAATTCACAAACAATGCTCAATTCCATCCAACTCTAATTTTCTCCACACATCCAAAGAAAACCCATTTCCAGTCTCTCTTTTTCCAAAAATGGCCACTCTAACTCCAGGCATCCTCCTGAAGCTCCTTCAATCCATGAACTCCACCGCCAAAGTCACCGGCGACCACCGCAGCCCCCTCCTCCAGGTCATTGGAATCGTGCCCGCTCTCTCCACCTCCGACTCCCTCTGGCCCCACCATGGATTTTACGTGCAGCTCTCTGATTCGCTCAACTCCACCTACGTCTCCCTCTCCGACCGTGACACTGATCTCATCCTCGCCAACCGCCTCCAGCTAGGCCAGTTTGTACACCTTGACCGTCTCCTCTTTGACTCTTCTCCGGTTCCCACACCCATCAACCTTCGCCCAGTTGCTGGCCGCCACCCCTTCATTGGATCCCCAGAACCTCTCATTGCTCGAATCTCCCCTTCAAAAAATGGATTTGTCATTCAGCCAGTATCTGACTCTGACCCCTCTGTTGATCCCATTGCCGCCTATTTGTCAAGGGCAGGAAAAAAGGAGATTGAGACAAAGGAGAAATACACAGAGAGTAAGGTTAACAGACAACCGCTTGCTCCCAAAGAGAATGTTAACATTAATGTGAATGTGACTGTAAATTCTGGTGATGAACAAGCTAATAGTAAAGGTGGTTTTGACAAGGTTTCACAGAGGTTTTCATCTCCAGGAGCACTGAAGCAGAGATCTGTGTCCACTGGGAAGAAAGCTGTGGCAGCTGAAAGGGACCCATCACCAGCTGGAAAGTCAGGGAAGCGGTCCGCGTCCCCTGCACCATCGAAATGTGTGGTCCCTAGCCTTATGGCTGCCAAGGAAGAAAATAGGAGGACATCAAGGGAGCCTGCTATAATAGTACCGTCTAGGTATCGACAGCCATCCCCAACCGCTGCTAGGCGGCAGGCGAGTCCTGTTGTGGCAAGGAGGATGTCACTGTCCCCAGGTCGGAGGTTATCGGGTGGGCTTAAGGTATCACCAGCAGTGGACTCGTCAGGGAAGAAGAAGATGGCTAATATTGCAGCTGGCATTTCTAAGGTTTCTGAGGCGCTTGTGGGGCCCGGGAAACCGAGTAGGAAGAGCTGGGATGATGGATCAGCATCAAGTGGTGGAGGCTCTTCTGAGCATAAAGAAAAGGCAGGGACTAAGAACAGACCAGATTTACAAGCTATTTTGAGGACTCAGGTGAATTCATTTTTTGCAGTATATGTGTGCAGGAATTGTTTTCAGGTGCACATTTTGTGGGAAAACAAATTATTGTTGTTCTGTAGTAACTCTCACATTAATATTACCTATATGCTAAAGTAAGCCTTGTGATAGGCATGGATCAAATGTTAATTCCCCCTATATGAAGTTCAGTTGAGGTACCTCTTCAAAATCAAGGGGAATTCTCCATGACTTCCCTCCCAATGACGTTGTTCCTTTTCAGGCTGCTATATCCAGGCGATTAAGTGATGTACATGATAATTCGCCAAATGACGAAAAATCTGAAAGCCCTGTGGAGCTGGAGAAACCAAATGGTGCAGCTCCAGTGATCACCATCCATGAAAAGAAATGGACTGATGGCAGTGTATCACTAGATATGGTCTCTTCAGGTCTGGCAAAACTTGGGAAGGTACATAAAGATGTCGACCATATAAACTTTTAGTTTCAGTATTACAAAAAATTTAGGCTGACTAATCATCTGGATTCTATTCCTTTCTGTAATTAAGCACTGAAATAAATCTGTTATCATGGTCTTGGATCAGGACGCCATGCAGAGGAGAAGAATTGCTTCGACAGCTGCTGCTGAAGCTTTGGATGAGGCCATTGCCACAGAATCTATTGTGAGAAACTTAAGGTATGGAATTGTGGCAGATGCTTGGATATGCATCCTGGCTGAGTCTAAAAAAATCATTTGGCTTCATGTATTTTGCAAATGAATTTTGTTATAACAATGCTACTCTTGCATGACTATTTTCATTCAACCTATGCAAAATTTTATCATTTGTATCTGATGGTGTTCCCTATGTCCAATAGAAATGCACTGCATTGGACTATTTCATGCTATTGGCTCCTCCAATTGTGTTTTCATGTCTCTTTTTATATGGTTGTTCAAGTATTTCAATTTCCTGGTTCCTGTCCTTTATCTGGAATTCTATATATTTGTTCTCAAATTACAACATGTTTATCACTAGCTTGAAGTTGAAATACTCCAACCATTATTACTCCTATGATTCTTGTCCCTATGATTAGTATCTGGCCTGTTGTGTTTTTGGCAATCTTATAGTTGAGTGACAACTTAAATTTCCAGGTGACATATATTCATCCTTGTTGCCTGTCTATATTTACATATGCAGCCAAATTGAAAACAGTGTTGTTCTGTTGCTCTAAAAAGCATCAGTTGTTTAAGCTCTTAAATTTTCATTCTAGACAAAATTTGTTGCCTTTGCTTTGTTTCTTGTCCATGTTTGCCCTTTATAAGAAACCATATAGTTTAATGTTTACATGGGAACATGAAGTATCATTTTAAGAAGTTGTAAAGTTTAATAATCACCTCTACTGCATGATAATTTTTTTGACCTTTTCTGTCCTTTATAATTGAAGAAGTTCCTATTCACCTATTCCCTTCCTGCAATTAGGCCTAGCAACATGTCACTGTTGAAAAAATCTGTAACAATCAATAGGCAGCATATAGATAGCAATTATGTTTTACTCTATTGATCTCTAAAACATTATTAACACTTTTAATCTCTTCCGTATTGCAGTATGTTTTCAGATCTCATTGCAATGTCAAAGCCTGAAAACCCACTCCCTACTATCGACCGGTTCATGTCCATTTACGAGGACGTTCTGAAATCAACAGCAGACGCTGAATCAATTGCTGGAAACCGCAACTCATCAACATCTACTGATAATACCTCAACAGAACAATCAAAATCTAGTACACTCTGGGTGGAAGCTGCTTTGGCTACGAATCTTGAGGTTGTCTCTCTTTTGACAAATGAGAAATTTGAGGGTCCATCAAAAACGGACCAAAGTTCAAAGAAAAAACCACCTGTTAAGAACAATAACCTGAAGGTCTCCTCACCAGCAGTTGGTGGTACATGGACTAGAGGCCTGGGGATGACTGAAAGTGTAGAACTTGGAAAGAGTTTGCAGTCTGAGATGCAAATGTGGTTTGTAAGATTTGTTGAGGAGTCTCTTGATGCTGGTTTTAAAGTTTTTGGACAATGTAATCCTGCTGCTGCTGGTCTCAACTGTGGCCCAATAGCAGCAATTCTATCACAGCTGAAGCGAGTCAACGACTGGTTGGATCGTGTGGTGTCTAAACGGGACGAGCTGCTGATGGAAAAGATTGAGCGTTTGAAGAGAAAGATATATGGGTTTGTGATTCAACATGTTGGCACAAGAGTTGAACATATGATTCCACCAGCAGCTTCATCCTCCTCCTCCTCACCTTGATTATCCTCTATTGTTATTTGTTGATAATACTGGAAATTCTCATCTTCATTTTTGCTCTAGAAGTTTCTTATTAATGCAAACAATATCTTATATTCTTTGAATAGTGCATCCTTTTGGTTGAAAGTGAATTGAACATATAGGGATGGAGGTTGTGCTGATCTGGGAGCAAAAAAGAGCTCTCAAATCCCATAATTTTTTCTATTGTTGTTGCATAACCGTTTGGATATATTTTAATCTTCATTTTATGCTTTCAACTTTTCATTGAAAAGTTACAGTTCTGGGAATGAAAGTAAAATTATATTTGAATATTTTCACTGAAAATACTGATTATGGTGAGTATATAGTTGAACTAATGATTATGTATTTTTAATTAAAGAGACTTGCTGGGTATATATTAATTGTTTTAAAAATAATAATAGATATTTTATATCAAATCAAAATTTGGACTCAATTGATATGATAATAGAATAATAGATAGGATTAGGAAAAATTGAAATTAGAAAAAAAAAAAGAATATTTTCAGTAAATATATATAAATTAATAGTCTTTAATTTTAATTTTTAAAAAATTTTGCAAATCTTTGAAACTTTTTTCTAAATAATGGGAATATTAAGATTGACATAGAAGATGTACCGTTAAATAATACTTGTGTTGCTAATGTTCTTATAAAATTGTGCGTTTTAGGTGCATATTCCAACTTAATTTCATAGTAAAGTTACTCTAAAGAGAAATAAAGACATATGATTACATATAAAAGCAAAAAATATATTTTTAATTATAAAAATTAAAAAAATTGTATTGGATGTGGTGTAACATTATCTTAACGACATTAAATAAACCGAGTTGAACGAAATAAACTATTAAATTTAATTTTAAATAAGTTGATTCATTTTTCGTTACAGCTCCCAACAGGAGAGGAGTTTATGTGATTCGCAAGAAAACTATTGGCATTAACTACCGAAATTGCCCTCCCATACATAAAGGTAAGGCCGCTCTACAACGCTATTCAGATTCTACCTGAACCAACATTCGCGCAATTCACAAAAGCAGCGTTAACAATGGGGTGGGTGTGGAAGAGTGATGATGATTCCGATTCCAACTATATTTCATCCTCCGCCGGTGGCTTCCGTGATTTTCGCGGCTCCTCAAACCCTAGCGGCGACGGTGATGGCGACGGCGGCCGCTGCGCCACTCGAAAGGTGGTGAAGTCGCAGTGCCGAACGGAGGAAGTCGAGCCTGGGAAATTCATTCGCAAGTGCGAGAAAACTGAGCAGGTTTTCAAAGACTGTGCTGGAAGGTAAATTGAATACTGTTAGTATTGTATTGGAAACGTTTGAATCAATTTATTATTTTCATGGATAAAAAATCTAGCTTGTATTAATATTTCCTTGGTTTCAATCAATTGAGATATCAATCGGGATGATAGCTGGAAGGATGGATGTTGCATAGGTCGTTCCATCAATATTAATTTATTTAATTAACTGTATTTATCTCTTCTCATCGAGTTTGGGTGGGTTTCTTTTCCCAATGGAAATTCATTTTTCCTCTGTTGCGCATGCTGATATTTATTTGTTCTAATCAAATTGAGCAAATGTTTGTGTATACGTCCTTGAGCGTTGCATATGGGTAGGAATTGCCGAAGGTGGATGAGGTTAAGGTTTGCTGTGTTGTTGGGACACAGCTAGATCCGTTTTGTAGGATAAAAACAAAAAAAAAATAAAGAAATTTTTGGACCAAATTTGAGGGAAAGCCCAAAAATTGGTGGAAGATAGGCTGCAACTTGCATGAATGAAATTTGAATCTAAGATCAAGTGAGAAATGTTAGGAGCTAATATCTTTAGAGAGTTGAGTAAGACGAAAGGATACACTGCACCTTTCACTAGGGAGACAATTATAATGATAGAAAACAAACTAGCTGTAACTATGAGCAGGCGCGAAGTGGTGATCAAAGATTGTAACATCTTAGAGAAGATGGTGGCAAATATTATATACTAAAAGTCTAAAATAGGGATATCAAACTGACATGGATAGAGTCATTACGCACGAAAAGCACAATGGAAGAAAAATAGGTTTAATAGAGGAGTATTCTGTAGAAAGTTCAGAACTTGTGACTTCAGATTAGAATTTTCAAATTCCACAAATTGTGCCAAAATCCTTTTCCGCAAAGATTCTCTAGCCCTAATGCCAAGAGTAACACAGCTTAAATCATTTTGTTCACATTAACTAGTTTCTGGAACTAAAATAGTAATTTTTAGTTAAAAAACAATTAAAAAATCTGAATGAAATTAAGTAAATTGAAATAAATAAAAATTTGAACAATGAAGGTTATACTTAAAAATTAAACTTGCAATGTTTGATTGATTGGAAACTTTGATACATATTGTGATACAGGAAATCTGGAGATTGCTAGAAACGATATTACGAGCTTGCTCTTCTATGATATTGGTCTTGAGTTTTGCTATTGAATTCTTGAGTTTTAAGTTTTAGGCTTTCTTTATTGCGAAATGCTTCCTTGTAAAAACTTGCCTTTGCTCCATCATATGATGCACAGTTTGATTACACTACTTTTATTGTGTTGAATGTCCCTCACTTGGTTATATGTTTTCACCATCTGCCTTTTCTGATGTGTTTCCATCTTTGATTCTTGGTTCCCACTTGATCATCATTCCATTAATTTTGTTTCTTATTGCTGTGTGTGTGTTTCTTTTCAAGATGTTTCAATCTTTGATCCCTATTTGCTATTTGGCCATCATTCCTTCTGGGTTTTTTTGACCTTTGACATGTATCTCATTTTGGCATATTTGCTTCTTATTGTACTCTTTTCATTTCACTGAAAGGGTATTGTTTTTTGTGTCCTTTGTTTGATTACCAAGTTAGATGAAACCACAGCCGCAAAGGAATAGAAAATTTTTAACTAAAAATGTTTTGATTTTGATAGTGATGTTTGTTTATCCAAGAATTGCTCCGATTATTTTAGTTTCCAAGAGTACGAAATGAGCAAGAATGTTAGGTGTGGAGATTGTAGATATTGGATTTGTCATCTAGGTAATGAATGGATCTCTTTTGGTAACTGGCTTTTAGTGAGGTGAAACAGTTATTAACCTTGGGAAATCTGTGAAATAGCTAAACCAACATGCTTTATTAAGATCGTTATTTATTGTATCCCTTGTTGGAATTGTAAGAAGTTATTGCATACATTGTTGCTTTTGAAAGCTTTCCTTTCATTTCAAGATGTTTTATATACTATGAAACCACTATATTCTAAAGATGATCGCTCCAGCTATGGTTATGTGCATGGTGTTAATCCCTGAAGTCATAGATTTACTGCTCCAGATGTTGTACATACTATTTGAAACCATTGAGTTATAAGATATGAATGCTCCTCTTTTGGCTCATCATACTTGTGCAATATATCAATTGAAGAAACTGTAGCTCTCAAGCCATTTGTCCCAATTGGGTGTATCTTAATGATAGCACATGGGCTTAAATTACTACTAAACCAGTTTATACTAGAATGAATTTGATGCTTGTTTCTCACATCAAATATTTAATGTCATGTTTGGACTGTACTTCACAAGTCAGTA
Source organism: Jacaranda copaia (assembly GCA_014898725.1). Lineage (NCBI taxonomy): Eukaryota > Viridiplantae > Streptophyta > Magnoliopsida > Lamiales > Bignoniaceae > Jacaranda > Jacaranda copaia. The sequence goes on along the minus strand of JACGDI010005324.1, from coordinate 70,678 downwards.
GCATGCTTAAATGGGATCCAAGCGTGAGATGGATACCAACACAGTAGACAAATATACTGTGATGGGGTCACTGGGATATGATGTTTCTTAAAAAATTAGGAGGATTAGACATATATACTTACATCAGTGCCTCGGGGTACTCCTGTGTTCGTGTCTGACAAGCATGACTTGTGTCTGACATAGCTGTGTTCTTGATGCATTTGACACTGCACAGGCAATTTTGCTTGGTGTAAAGGCAGGCATAAACATTTGATGCAGCATTGGTTGCTATTTGCTTGTGCACTTCTAGTATGTTGAGTTGCTCCTTGTGCGGTGATTTCTTTTATGGCTATTGTTAAGCATGCAGTGGCAACTGAAATAAAAATTCTCTGTAACAAAAATATCTGACCTCTGCGACTTAGATTTTTTGAATTATGGGGCAACTAAGATGATCTCTAGCGTGGCTAATTAATCTCACTGAGGGAGTTAATTTTTCTTGCATGAACTGATTTGAGAATATTTTATGAGGATTTGCAAAATTTCTTATATGAAGCAACTGTTTATTTTGTTTAGAATTTTCATTGGGATCTGCTGCTGAAGCTCTACGTCCATTTTGTATTTGAAGAAGGGGCAACATTAAAATATCTCGGATGTCAAATTCCCTTGAAATTAATGAACCCATTCTTTATATTTTATCTGCTGTCTGGGTTCAAGTTATAATGTGTACTATTGTAAAATCCAGGTAGGGGGTTGTATATATTGTTACATAATTGGCATGTTCACTCGTGTGGTACTTTTTTTGACGCAGGCCTGGTGAGATGGTACAATCTAACAAAGAGTATACTGAGGAAGATGTCACAGACCAAATGGTTAAAGGTTCATTTCCCTTCGAATCGGCAGAGCATGGACCCTCTTACTTTCCTGGGTTGCGTAGTGATATTGAAGCCATTGAACGTAGTTTCTTCGGTGGCATTGGCCGATTCTTTCAAGCTGCTGAAGATATGAAGAATGAGTTCTTCAATTCAGTTGGAGTTCCACACTTATATGACGACCATGCTCCAGCATCACAGAAGAAGCATGGAATTCACATTGAAAGTTGTCCTCCAAAAGAAGCTTTTCCTAGGAATTATTCTGATGGAGATGTCGATCTGTCTGGGTTGGCAAGAGATGTTTGAATGAAGATATGCTATTTGAATACTAACTTGTTTATGGATACACAATAAATATGCAGTCACTGTCTTTGTGAATACAGTGACTAAAATCCCTTTTTCCCCTGGTTCATGGTGCAAGCCATGCTTCTCTCTTTTCTGGCGGTATTAATGTATTTTACCCCTTGTCGTAACAGTAATGCTGGTAATTTGAGAATAGCTATGGAAAAACCATGTGGTTTCTCTCATCTATAATGATGTGTGAATGTCATTGTTGATCACTTTCACTTACCTTCTAAAACTTATATTTTGGTCAGGAAGATCCAATTGGCTTTTGACTGGATTGGCCACAAGGTGGTTCTTTTGTTGTTTATGGTTGGCTCTAGCAGTTCACAAAGTAGCCAATCATCTATGAGTTTTCTGGGGGAAGAATACGTGTGTTGGGAATTTGGGTCTTCTGGGAAATGGTTGTAAATTATATTAAGCACGTGGGAATTGTTGCTTAGCTGACAAATTTGATTAGTGGATTTTTGAGCCTTTGGCTGGTCTTTGTTGCCGTCTGTCTTGCTGGTGCAAGTGCGCAGATTGGCTTCTTACTGGCGCACGTTTAATATCAGTCAGGTGGCAAAATTTACCATTTTTTGTTTGAGCATTGGTCTTTATTCTCTGTTTCATTTGCTGCAAAATATGCTCTTCCCGCTAAAAGTAAGCAGAGAGAGTGAGGGAAAAGGAAAATAGAAATGTGGAGAAATTTTTAATTTTGTATATGTAAAATTAAATTTAACTATTTTTTAAAGCATCTTTCTTTTTAATAATTATCTCTTACTAAACTAAAAAGAAAAAGGTATTTAAACAGGATGAAAAATGATAGTCTCCTATATTTTTTTAAATTATATTTTGTTACATATTTTCCATTTTTTGTATCTAACTATCGTATTTGCATCCTCCAATTTTTCAAACTTGCCGAGAGTATTTCATTTAGTAAATTATAAAATGAATCGGAACAAAAGCAAAATAGAGAGTTCATTAAAATTTATTACAAACATCATTAATTTTCATTCAAAATCCTAACGAAAACATAAGTTTGACACATGTGGTAGACTTAAAAGGAAAATTTCTGTAATTATGAAAAATAAATGAAGTTAATTAATAATTTAATTATTTTATAATGAGATGATTAGTGTAATTAATCTGTTTGTCGCTAAGGCATAATTATGTGTTTAGTCAACTCTTATTGTAATGTTTGCTACTAATTTCCTTCGTAAAGGTGTACGTTGGTCGATGTTACAAAATTATGAAATTTTTAATCATTTATCAATATTGTCGTAACGTGCTTGACCACTTCATGGACTTTAAAAAATGCATAAGGGCAGTTAGAGCTTGGGAGAAATGGAAGGATGGAATTCTTCAATGTAACCATCTCTACCTATTCATCTGCTACGATATTGGATTAAGGCCCTTGGTGGTAAAAATAGTAATTTTGCTATAATATGATGGATAGTGGACCATTAAGGAATGACCCAAAATTAAATGTATAATTACCAGCATTCCCATCATATATATGTATAAAAGAAGCTAAAAATTAAGATGCATATGTATAGTGTTAATTTATTAATTTTTTAGATTGGTTTATGGATTAATCTTACCTTAATATTGATAAACATTAGACAACAGCGTACTCCAGAATTAAGACAGCTACGTACAAATATTGCTCAATTAATAATATCACCCCAAATTGCAATAAGTACTCTCTGGCTGGCCGGCCGGCCGGCCGGCCTCCGGCTGCCGCTAAACCTTCAAAAACTTACGTGTATCCTTAACATGCATGCAGCTCGTAATTTTAATTTGCTGCCGTTCCACCACACACACACACATATATTAACAAGTCATTTATTTATCTAAAATCTAAATATATATTGTTCCAAATCTTATTGGCTTACCATTTCAGAGTCAAACCTTTTGGTACTTAGACATAGTCAAAAATCGATTTCAAAAGCCTAAATAATTTATTGAAAGCCTGCGCATAACATACGTGCGTAGCAAACATAAATAGCCTAGCTAGCATGATTGCAACACATGATTTTTTTTTTAAAAAAAAAAAAAACTTGGTAATTTAAATATATATATATATATACACAATTTCAATTAATTACATAAGTTTTTCACTAAATAAATTTTATTTATGGTATTTATTCATACTAATTAAAACGCGTATACAACTTTGGAAACATTGCAGGGTTTCCAACAGAAAAACCTACCACCTTCTCTCTCTCTCTCTCTCGCCCGCCTTTCTCATTCGCGTTTATTTCAAGAAAAAACGGGAGAGATAGATTCAAAACCGTACTCCAATCCCACGGTTTTGACACACACACAGCATATAAATGGAGACAGATAGGACTGACTGACTTGGTAAACAGGACATTTTCATACACAACAAACCAAACTCTCTTCCCATTTTTCCAATCCCCACTTTCTTTTCTTCTTCATTTTTCATTATCATTCAAGCGCCACAGTCTTCTTTTGATTGACCTTGTAGTCGGTGTAGACTTAAATTTTTCCAGTATATATTTCTTTTGCATGTGTTTGGGGTTTACAGAGCTTGTCCCAGTTTTCCCCCCGGTTGAAACTTTCCTTAGTTCTAAATAGCACAAGGGTCTGACTTTTCTCTTTTTCATTTTTTGGGGGTTCTCTTTATATCTCTTTAAGGGGTTTTCAGTCAGTTATACAGCGGTATTCATTGTTTCATTATTTACCTTTCAATTGTTTTATTTTGATCTTTCCTCCATAGTAGAAAAATGTCATTCTTTTGTTACACTCAAAATCTTTTATCGGTGGCATGAGAGAGTTCAATATAATCTTGTCTGAATTTCATTAGTGGGAATTTTTGGGGGAGTTAAGATGGGAAATAATTGCGTCAATGGGAAGATTGCTGAGGATGGATTTTTCTATGCCATTTCACGTTCGTTTTGGCCTTCTAGATCACCAGATATGATTGGTTACAATAACAAAAAAGAAGAAAATGATGCTGTTAAAGCCATGGAAGGTCCTAATCCAATTCCAATAGAGCCCCCTGAATTGGTGAAGATTCAACAGCAAGAGAAAAAACCACCACAGCCCGCGAAGACCAGTCCGGTCATTATAGTGAAGGAAGAGCCAAAACCGGCTCAGGCAGCCACAACATTGGAAGATGCAATCGAGAATAATGTAAGAAAATCTTCTCAAAATCCTAGGCCGGAGCAAGTGATCATTATAGTGAAGGAAAATCATAAGCCATTGGAGCCTCTTAAACCCAAGAAGCCTCACAATGTTAAGAGAATGATGAGTGTAGGTCTTCAGGTGGACTCTGTGCTCAGAACCAGAACAGGGCATTTAAAGGAGCACTTCAATCTGGGGGAAAAACTCGGACACGGGCAATTTGGGACGACTTTTCTCTGTGTGGAGAGAAAGACTGGAAAGAAATATGCATGTAAATCTATTGCAAAGAGGAAATTACTGACCAAGGACGATGTGGATGATGTGAGGAGAGAGATTGAAATCATGCATCACTTATCAGGGCACCCCAATGTGATATCGATCAAAGGAGCTTATGAGGATGCTGTGGCAGTTCATGTGGTTATGGAACTTTGTGGAGGGGGTGAACTCTTTGATAGAATTGTTAAAAGGGGACATTATTCGGAGAAAAAGGCCGCAGAGCTTACCAGGACAATAGTTGGTGTAATAGAAACTTGCCATTCTTTAGGGGTCATGCACCGGGACCTCAAGCCGGAGAATTTTCTCTTTGTCAATGAAGAGGAGGATTCGCCGATAAGAACCATAGATTTTGGATTGTCAGTGTTCTTTAAACCAGGTATATTTTACTGCCATTGCTGTCTTGATGGAGTTTATCTCAAGATTCTTTTCTATTTTATGAGTTCCTTTTAATCCTTCTGCTGCTAAACTTTCCACTTTTCTGAATGCTGTATAGTTTACATGTAGTCCTTTTTATTCAAGATTAACTAAATAGAAGAACCTCAGCCCAGTTCAATTCTAATGAGAATATTCATAGTTAATTAATAATAAGTCTGAAGGATAAATTTCTTGTGACTACATTTTCTGAAAAGAGAAAATAGAAACCTTCTCCAAAGATCTTGTCAGAGGATGTTTGTTACTTATATAATTTGAAATGCTGCAGGGGAAATATTCAGTGATGTGGTTGGCAGCCCTTATTATGTAGCTCCAGAAGTGCTTTGTAAGCGTTACGGACCAGAGGCAGACGTCTGGAGTGCTGGTGTTATAGTTTACATTCTTCTATGTGGTGTACCTCCATTTTGGGCCGGTAAGATATGAAAGTTTTATTGTTTTGACAGTTTAATTGTGTGCATATTAATTAACAGATTCTCATACTCCCACTTCCATTTTGTACAGAAAATGAACAAGAAATATTTGAAGAGGTTTTGAATGGTGATATTGACTTCTCATCAGATCCTTGGCCTAACATCTCTGAAAGTGCAAAGGATCTAGTGAAGAAAATGCTTGTAAGGGATCCAAGAAAACGGATAACCGCCCACCAAGTTCTCTGTAAGTCAATATACTAATGCCTGTTGATTCTATAAATCAGCTGTGTTCATCATTAAAAGCCTTTCAAAGTATCTTTCCTATGCGTGATGTCTGAGTTTAACATGATAGCATATATCCTCTCTGTTTGAGACACAAAGAGTCAAATATACTCGTTCATGTATACGTTGTTCATCTTAATGATATAGTCAAGATAGAGATTTTGAAACAACTAAGAATTATTTGGTTACAAAAGTTTAGAATATGCTTGCGGAAAATGACGTATTCCAACAGTTTGAAGTTTTACTTGGTTTTTTTACTTCAGGTCATCCTTGGGTGCAGGTTGATGGAGTTGCTCCGGATAAGCCTCTTGATTCTGCAGTTTTGAGCCACTTGAAACAGTTCTCAGCTATGGATAAGCTTAAAAAAATGGCTCTAAGGGTATGCAGTTTATATGCAGTTCCCTGTTGGTTTTTGCATCATTAGTTTCTTTTATTACAATCTTGAAATCAATCTTCTACGGACAGGTCATTGCTGAAAGTCTGTCTGAAGAAGAAATTGCCGGTTTAAGAGAAATGTTCAAAACAATAGACACGGACAACAGTGGTTATATCACTTTCGAAGAACTCAAGGCTGGCCTGAAAAGATTTGGAGCTAATCTTAATGAGTCTGAGATACATGATTTGATGAAAGCTGTAAGCATATTCTTTCCAATCCCATAATACTTCACAAAAAACATGTTTACCAACATCCAAAGAATTGCTAAACTAGATTTCACTTGGTAAGATTTGTAAGAAATATCCTTTTCTTTTCCCACTGATGTTCATTTTCCTTCTGCAATAAACAGGCTGATGTTGACAATAATGGCACTATCGACTATGGTGAGTTCATCGCAGCAACACTGCACCTGAACAAAATTGAAAAGGACGATCATCTCTTTAAGGCTTTCTCTTACTTTGACAAAGATGGGAGTGGTTACATTACTGAAGACGAGCTTCAAAGGGCTTGTGAAGAATTTGGCATAGAGGGTTCCCACTTGGAAGAAATGATTCAAGAAGTCGATCAAAACAATGTAAGTTCCACCAATAACAGAATTTCTCAAAAAGGGCTTTAAGTTGCTTGGACAAAAATCTTGAATCTTTGATATTTCTACTTGGTACATGTTTTAGCATCCTCCTAAAATATGTTGTAATGATCTACTGCAGGATGGCCGGATAGATTATAACGAGTTTGTGGCCATGATGCTGAAAGGAAACACAGATTTCAGTAAGAAAATATTTCAGAGTAACTTTAACATTGGATTCAGGGAGGCAACTCCAGTTCGTTAATAACATCA
>JACGDI010005324.1:40573-63602 GCA_014898725.1 Jacaranda copaia | reverse complement strand
TGTAACATATTATGTTATCTTATGGCTTGGAGACCTCCGAAGAAGTGAATGAAATAAGAATCACAGATTCTAGTGATAGTTACTAATGATAAATGCAATTATTGTTGGCATAATTGTAAGGTACTTGGTGTACTTATCTTCTAATTGGTTGATTTCATCTTCTCAGCCATCAAGAAGGGGTTCATCTGGACAATAACTATACACCAGTAGTTACTATCACGTAATAATGCATATAATCTATGTGGGGTTTGATTACTGGTTGTTTGGCCCTGATTTGGCTGTGGATTGGCCCCAGCCTTTCATAATCAACAATTAATACTCAGATTTTGATGACAAAGATGGGTCCATTTCGATTATTTTTAGGGGAATGGATCCTTGTAAAGCCAGATGAGATGTTTAATTATGGTAATTAAGTTGGAGATAATGAATCCTATGCTTCTTGATTGGTGATAGAATGTGTATAATATGCCATCTTAGATCATTATATTCCCTGGAATTGTCAAAGTTGTACTTAAAATCTTGGCCCTTTATGATAACTGGTCTCGGAACCGCTCCACGCCATCATTAGTTTGTTACTAGCTTTGCTGTTGATTATTGGAATAATAACCAAGTTATGAGTGTCTTCTGTCCATATCGAGAAATAGGAAATTTCCTGTCTGTTTTCAAGATGTTTAGGAATGATAGTTTATTTTCTTTTAGGTATTTGTTTAATCTCAAACCTATTATTTTTGCTATGACATGGTTTGGCTGTAGAGATTCTTAACAACTGATTTTAATAGAAAGATATTAAAAATATTATTTTTTTGATTTTCTAATTAACATATTAAAAGAATCGATAGTTTCAAATCAACTTATAATATGTTTCTTATCTCACCCACTGAAACATATTTCAGAAAATAAATTCTCCATCGTATATGTCCACTGACAACGCTTTAAAGAACGCTTTCAAGAATTAAGATGATGTTTGTATGGGCTTATAAACTCCTCAAAATATTTTATAAGATGTTTAAGAACTTATGAGATGTTCGAATGTATTTGGTAAATTCTTTTGAAAAGACAAAGCTTATAGGATTCCAAAATAAGGTATTAGAATCTTATAAATTATTTCAGAAAAAGTAAAAGAATCCTAACTTATTTTCAAAATTATAACAACCTCCATTAATTTTAACCAGTTTAATTACAAAATTGTCATTACTAACATTTTATAATCTCCAAAATCTTATTTTACCCGAACATTTTAGTAACTTATTTTAAAAGTAAAATCTAACATCTTATAAACTTTAAAAATATATTTTGTAAAATTCTTAAATAAATTTAGCCAAACACACTCTAAATTCTTTTATGTCTACTAATAACTTACACATCAGAAGTAAAGTTTACATTTTTTCTTTTTCCAATTCAAATGGATGTGTTTAGTTGCAGCTCTTTCTTATATGATGACACTACATTTGGACATCTTATAATAGCACTAACATGAAAACAAAAAGAAAAAATAAAAGACAAGATCAATGAGGTCTTCTAACATGTTTTCTAATAACACAAAATCCTAAGTTGTCGCGCCTTGGATACCAAGAGGGAGAAGGATATGCCATCAAATTGGAATGTAATAATACTACAACATTACATGTGCTTGTTCCTATCTATACTTCTTCAATCAAATATAATATATACACACAACCATTGCTGAGGACAAAAATTTATGGCAACAAAATTTCTCGAACAATTAGCAAAATCTAACTAACGTTTGTTTGTTAATATTATGACTATAGCCCTAGTGGGATTTGTCAATCAATGGGCTAATCAAATATTCCAAAAATATGGAGACAAAACCAACAAGAACTAATCGCATTAATTAGTTGTTAAATATCCCACATAATTTGCGCCTTTTGAACATCATGGCCACTAATTTGTAATGAATTAACATTAGGTTAACTTCTTCTTCTTTTTTAACTCAATTAACATTTAGGTTAACTTTTGAATCAATAATTGTGAAATGAGGTGCGGAGCAGACCACAAATGAATTATGAGAACTTGAATCATAGTGATTTAAGAAATCAAGTCATTGATCCCTTACCTGTTCTGATATTCCAAATTAATTAAATATATATTATTTCGCAACAAAAAAATTATGATTTATGTATATTTAGGAATACTTTAATGTCAAATTGTATTTCCTAAGATTTTCGTAATGGAAATTCTTGTTACATTAATATTCTCTCAATAAGTAATAATATAGTATTATTGACAATCATAATTACTTTTGAAGATATTTTTATAAATACTATTCAAAATTTTCTCTCTTGTGGCTTCCCTCTATAGTTTGATGCTTAATTAAAGTAGATATATAATATTAAAATTGACAAATGGAGTGCGATGTTTCGATTGAAAATTTTTGCCACAAAATTAATGAACATTGGTTATAGAATATATTCCCTAATTAGCTCAGATTTAACTAATTTTTCTAGACATGTTTTATAAAGTAGCATTCCCCTAACGATCTCTTGAAATATGTTTTCTTTCAATTTCATATTATACTTTACACAATTTTTCAGAGTGAGTTTTTATAAAAAAAAATTCTAATTTTGATGAGTGAACAAAGACAAAGAAATAAAAATAATATGATTTTATACTTTAAATTATCATTTTATTCAATTAATAGAGCTCTGACTATACAAATTTTGAATAACGAACATTCGATATAATGCGTCACAAACAAACTTTAATTTCTCGCAATAAAATATTGTTTTATTGTGTGACCTTATAAAAAGTTCCACTCTATCTTTGATTTGCCTTACTTCACATCGAATTCTTACGATGATTTTCTGCTCGTTCAAGCTCAGAAAACTTATTAAGTATTGTGTGTACTCATTTATTCAAATTATTTATGTTTGTTTAGACTCACATCTCATATACGTCTGTATATTTTTGTAATAATTCAATGTGTTTCCTTATCATCGGAGACGCATTAAAAGAGCATACAAAACAAATCAAATTTATTGTTATTATAAGGCTCTAAATTATTTCAATTTTTTGTTCACTTAAAATAGCAACATTATTGTATTATCTCTCCAATCATTGTTCTAAAGTTAATAAATTGGAAGTACATGCAGTTTTTACCTTTTTTTTATCCTTACCCAAACGTCAATTCCAATCAAACAAAAGGTATAATTGTAGGGACGAATGGGGTAATTAATAAAGAGAATGATGGCCACATAAGATAACTGAAAAATGTTGATAATGAATAATGATGAGTACAAATTCCACTTGTACAGGCCAGCCTTGAATACAACGTACCACCCGCAAAATCCCATACCCCGCGCCTCCAACCACAATTATAGTCTCGGTTCGTTCTCCAACGTGGAAAATGATTTGACTCTTAGATCAACGACTCAGATTTCTCCAAAGGATGTATATCAGCCGCAAGATCATCTCCTCCAACCAGCAGGTTCTGACAACTCACGATCAACGGTTGGTGGTAACAGGTCAAGTGTGGGACCAATCACGTTGCTCCTTCGTGCCACGTCGGCTGCGTCCACGACAACCCTCAAGCGCCCAAATCATCCTACTTTGTGGCCCCCACGTTCTTCTACAGTTGTTACCTCCTCTTGTGCAGTCAATTTTTACCATGTTGCCCTTGATCAGTTTGGGCTGGAAAGAGTGAATTGACCTTTTGGCCCCCCGGCACAGCACATCATATTTCCTTTTCTTTTGGTCTACTTCTTATTCATGACTTGAGTAGCTAAAATAAATTACTCAAAATGAAATTGTGGTTGACAATAAAGACTCAACAACAAACTATAAATTATGTTTACCACGAAATATGAATGTTTGTACTTCACTCCCTTCTCTTTCTAGCAAGTTGTGAAAGCACAAAAGACTTGTTCTAAAATTATAAAATACTAGCGATTATAGCACATTTAATGCATATATTAAATTTTTACAACATATAGTAAATAAAATGAATATTCATTTTTAATATAATATTACTTCTTTAAGTAACATTTAACATTTATTTAGTTTTTTAGTATAATAACACAAAAAATATGATAAGATGATATATATGTAAAGAATATGTGAGTTGTAAATAGTGATTACTGCATAAGTTGTAGTAATGAGTATTAAAGAAAAGAAATGTGGGCATTTTTTATGAATCAACGAAAACACACCAAAAAAGAACTATGTGCTTTATTAATAGTATAAATATTAAATAAATTCAAATACATCAAAATAGACTCTACAAAATTTAACTTTTTAACTGAGCATTTTAAAAGACACTAAGAAAGCTTGCTTTTGTCGGCTTTTCTGTGCGTTAGTCTTGCTGAAAATGTATGATTTTAGATAATTTCAAATTATGAAGAGATAAAAAATATAAATTTTAATTTTAATTACATTTGATTGTGTTTGAATATGTCAAATACTTCTAGAAATTGATTGCATAATATATTTGAAATCCGAGTATTTGTCATTTGTTAATTTCACAAAACTTTGAGTAAGCAGTCCATCATTTATTTAATTTTGTGAGCTTCAAAAATGTTGACATTGCACTATCTCGTTTAGTTCATAGACCATTTTAACCCACAAGAGTCGGTCTGTGATGAAATCTCTAGAAAACAAAATAATGAATAAGAAATTGTTGCTTGTTGAGTGCAAAAGCGTTTTGAGTGTCCACAAAGGTTTAAGTAATTCAGGTAATTTTGACCTAACGTTTCCTAATTTATATCTTAGATTACTATTTCAACCACACAAGCCTTCTACTTCTGTCTTTATCAACAAATAAATCTTGCGAGCAAATTTAGTGTAAATGTTTGGTGAATAAGAATAAAGAAAATAGATATATTATATTATTTTTTTGTCATTTACTGAATCTATTTTGATGAAGGGTGAAAATACTACTGAAAATATTACTTGAATATGATTAATATCATAAAATAAAATTAAAGTTAACAATAATAATACATAATTAATCATCTATAAAACTATCAATGGGTCGAATTAAGATCGAATCATGCTAGATTCAAATTCGAATTCGATAATAATATGCCATATCCGAATTCAACCCAAAATCTTATAAGATCTTGACTGTTATAATAATATCCGAATCTATATAAAAATCAAATATACGAAAAAAGATCTAAATCCAAATATTCTCAAAAATCATATTGATGAGGTTGAAAGTCGTATTTAGTGAATATGTTTGTGTTTAGACTAATTCGACTAGGGAGGTCGAATGATCCAACAGCAATATTTTTCGAGGTTTAAGATCTGCAACAAACAACAAATGTCAAACTAATCGAGGTGTCCTCGACGAAGGCATTTCGACGCTCAAGTTAGTTCCGGTTGAAATAAGGTCATCGAACAGAAGAGTAGGAGCGTATAGTGTATATGTCATTACCTGGAATGGGACTGGCAATGAGGTATTTATAACTTTTTCCGGTGAATGATATGTCTAAGATATCTCTATTAGGTGTAGATGGCTCTTGTCCTTGCTTAGGAGTTAATAGTTAGTTTCAATCATGATAATATTTCAAGTGACATCATCTTCTGCTTTCTATGGTGAATAGTACTCTGGGTAGGCACTTCCCTACCAGAGTTGGTTGCAAAAACTATACTAAGCGGCACACACTATAAATGTGGAGGCACGCTGTTTGTCAGAACATTAAATGCTGCGAGGATATGGGTCAGCACCGGAGTGAGCGCTCTGATCGACAATTATCAAACAAACAAGGTGGTCGAGTAATCCGACTCAGTTAAGTTTAGAAGTGATGTTGGGTTGCACGTGTTAAGTGAGCCGAGGGGCCCTCTCTGAGGTCGATAGCTTGTTGGGCTGGGTTTGCTGGGCTATTCCATATCACATATATTTGTTATTTTTCTGAAAAATTAGTAAAATCTAAATCCAAAACATTCATCCTTAAAAAAATATACATACAATATATTAACGAATAAATTTTCAAGTTTATTTATCATACAAAAGCAATAATAAAATATAACTTAATTACATTTATTTATTATATCATTGTATTTTAAGTTCTACTGCTAATAATAGTACTTATTTGACATTATAATATATATATTTGATTTTTTAATCAATTAACTATAAATTTAAAATTTTATAAAAAAAAAATTCATTTCGATCAAATTGATATTTACATTGCATCCTTTTATATTACAACATTCAGCTCATGTTCATTATTTTTCCTACATCATTTTTTGTTATAAAAATAGAGAAACAAGCGATGCAGTTATAATGTAGATAATCTCTAAATCTAACATTTTATATGAAAATCAACTAATTTGATATATTGTATAGGAGTTTATACTTTTTTTGTCTAAAAATTCATTTTGATGTTGGTATAGAACCCTGCATATATATATATGTATAATACTATATATATATGTGTAAACTATATATATTTGGATTCGAATTATTAATTAATCGAATTGAGTCAAATTCATATTCACTTTATTTATTTTGAATTATGAATTTTTTTAATTAGATTATATTTATCAAATTTTTTATCAGTTAAAGATCCTAAATTATCGAATTGAATTCAAATCGGATTCGAATTAAAATATGCTCCACTAGCAGCCCTAATCATTTGATTTGCAATATGAGTATTTTTTTCTTGGCCCAATTTCATCATTAACTATTGAGAAATTATTTTATTGCGCATATACTATTAAATTAACAACAAATATTTTGCTCTTGCTCGCCAATTATGAACATTGTTATTCATAAATAATAACGACTATAAGCTATCTTGAGTGAAAAAACAACAAATATATTTTTTAGTACAAGTAAATCTAGTGTGAACTAGAATTCCACACACATGGTAATTGTTGATTCTCTTCTTCCTCTGTTTCTTTCTTGGCTCTAGGCTAGGGTAGTTACACAGAACTAGTAAGTGGTTATTAGAGTGGCAGTTTAGTCATTTCAAATCCCCATGATATCAATCCATTCTTACGAAAAAAATTCTCCAGGAAAGACAGAACCTACTCCCAACCCCCGCCCCCCCCAACTCCCCCACGCCCCAAAAACCCAACCAACCCCCACTCTCTCATAGTATTGTCGAACCACACACAAGACACCACCTTTTATAGAAAGAAGTTATCAGCATTCGAATTCCACACATAATTTGCTGTACAACACAGTGCTGCCACAACGCGATCCTCACACCATCAATCCACAGCCTTAAACATTGTACAAGGTAACACTGTTCTTATAACTAATCTCCTTCTTCTCCACTTCCTTTAATCTTGCAGCAGTAAAATTCACTGTTATGATTGAAGTTTATATAGAATCTTGGATGCTAATAAAATTTTGCAGGATCTCAATTTTCTTCTGAGCTTGCTGGAGTTGTCTTGTTTGAATTAAGTCTGCTACTGCTGTGTTATATGTTTCTTGATTGTTTCTTTTCAGAAAGTATGATGTGGAAAGAGTCCTTAACTTGCGGAATTGTAGATCATCTCTGCATTTGGAACTTAGAAACTTTTGTTTTTCTGGGATTTCTTCTCTGTACCATGTTTGCTTGTTTCTAGTTTTTCTGAAGTATGAGGCGGTTTAGGATCTAGGATTTTGTTAAATGAGTTGAAAATGGTGTAATTTTGCTCTCAATTTTTCCTGATTAGGTATCTTAATGGAGTCTGAAAATGGGGTTCCAGTTGAAGATGAAAAAAGAGTTTTCCTTCAGAATTGTAATTCCAATGGTGAAGGGTCAACTCTGGATGTGAACAAGGAGAATATCAGTAGCAGTAATGAAGTGTGTAAAGATGTGACAAAAGACGAGGGCCTAAATTCATCTGGGCCAGAAGTCGGATTGTCCGCAACTGTATCAGAGAGTAAAACATCAAATGTGGGTAAAAATTCTAATGGCAATGGCCCAAAGAACAGTAAACTGGCCAAGAATCAGTCTGATTCAAGAGGATCAGTTGTTTCCAGCCGTGGTACAAAACCAAGCCTGACACAGAGTCTCTTATTCCCTGCCAGCAGCCGCAATTCTGATGTAACAAGAAGAAGAAGCATTGAGGTCTATCCAATTAAGCCGTCTCACAAAAATGGTGCAAAAGTTGAGTCCAAAGTTTCAAATGGTAATGGCCATTCTAGCCCGCATGTGAATCCAGCTGGTAAGGGGCCATCTGCTGGAGTGAATTCAAAGGTTTTGAGAAATGAAGCCAAGGCAATCAGCAGAAGCATAAGTTTAGCATCTTCGGCTAGCCTTAGTCAATCTCTGGTAATCTTTTTCTCTTCCTTTAACTCCTTTTTCCTTCCATTCTTCTATGTACCTAATAGTTTTGCTTGGTGTTTGAAATTCTGTGGGCTAAATTCAGTCCGAGAAACAGGTATCTGCTAATGGAACTGCGGCAAAACCTGCACCTGACCTGTGAGTAAGCGTTATCATGTCTTGTTACTTTTGAAACTCATGATTTTAATGCACTGATCATATTCATGTTTCACAACATGTCCTCTCTGTGCTGCGCTAGTTGTTGACTATTTAATTACCAATACAGATCGGTTGAAAACAATTCAGAGCCTAGCAACAATGGATTGCCTGTAAAGGAGGAGGAGGATGCCCGTTCCAATTCTTCGTACTTTTCATCTTAGACTGTTCATATGATTTTCCCACTTCTTTCTTTGGGTTTCTGTTGTACATGAGCATTCACAAATTTGTACTTTGAACAGAAGTCTTACTCCTCGGGCACAGCAGAGGATTAGTGTTTCAGCATTCTCCTTCAGGTTGGAAGAACGTGCTGAGAAGCGAAAAGAGGTAGACAACATGAGAGCACCATACGGTGTTGTTTATTTTTCTAATCTTCACATGAATGTGTCGTGCTAAGATAAAAATCTACATTGATTCTCAGTTCTTCTCGAGGATAGAAGAGAAAATTCATGCCAAGGAAGTGGAAAAGAGTAATTTGCAAGCAAAATCTAAGGTGCTTGAGAATCTACTGCCATAATGACCAATATTTTGCCTTTTATATCTTCAGTCCTAAGTCCTAGTTTTGGTTTCTTCACTCCTTTTATCTTCTTGCCTTCGGTATTAGGAAAATCAAGAGGCAGAAATAAAGCAACTGAGAAAGAGCCTGACATTTAAAGCTACACCAATGCCAAGTTTCTACAAAGAACCTCCCCCAAAAGTTGAACTGAAGAAGGTAGTTTCCATATATCTTTTGCTTAAAGTTAATATTGTGTAATATTCTATGTATTTAAGGTAAAAAACAGTTCTAAGGTTTGTCCAAAACATTTAGTACTCCTTGCAATCTTGCTCTATAGAAACATCTCAATCTGCTCTGGTCTCTTTTTTTCCTCAAATAGCTCAGTTAGATAAGCTGGTTTTCACATTTTATAGATACCAACTACACGTGCAATATCTCCCAAGCTTGGAAGGCACAAAAGCACTGTGTCCATGGAAAACGATGGATCTTGTGTTAGTCCACGGGTAACCAGAGATAATAGCAGTTCACCAAAGGCTTCCCAGGTAAATGGTAATAAGGGCACTGCTGCTTCAAAGAAGTCAGCCAAAAGCTCACTGTCCAATACTCATACTCGAGACTCTTTGACTGCTAGAAAAGTAAAACTTGTGGACAAAGATGACCAAAACAAGCAAACTTATGAACAGAACTCAGAAGAAATCCAGGATCCTCCTCGTTGTGTCCCAGAACTTGAGGATCAGATAGAAGAGAGTCCTGAAAAAAATTCTTCTCACAGCAATGGATCACACCTCGCTTCCCCAAGTTCTGGGGCAATGCCAGCTGATGTCACTGTTGAAGTTTGAAGGAAAGTTAACACCTTGAATGTTGTTCTTTACAGAAAGTCTAAACTACAAACTTCATTTGTTGTGAATACAGTTCTTTGTATGTTAAAGTCTGTGTTATAAAATATGTTGTCTGCAGTCAGTTACAGTTGGCATGTATTCTTTATTACATAGTTCAGGGAGTATTTGATAAGTTATATGGCTATGTTGGATTGCGTTGGACTTTGTCCATTGTAATAGAGAGCTATTTTTAGTTCTTCCGTTTTTTTCCTTCTTTAAATGATCTGGATTCATGGCTTCAATTTCTGCTCTTCCGACGTTAGTCTAGTGGATTACCTGTATTATCTGCCAACTAACATGTAGAAATATAGGAATAATCCAATGAAAGAGTCATTTTTTATTCACTTCAGTTAGACGCGATTGGCATTGACAAAATACTGTTTTTAATATTAAAACGTGTTTTTAATGGCCGTTTTTCATAAATGTGCATGGAACCAGTAAACATTATAAAAGAAATCTTTCTTTTCCACTTAAATCCGAACTCCCACAATTGATAAATAAACCCTTTTTGACATAGGGATAGTGTATGAATCATGTGGGTTTGTTGGGATTGCTAAAATATAGTTTTGGGATATTTAGACTATGCTACTCTTATTTTAAACACTGTTTTCAGGAAGAACTCTTATTGACACCCCCACATAAAGATTTTGTTGACACCACCCAATCTCATAATACTTTATCTAGTTGTGTTTTTCACTCAACTTAAACCTTCAACTATAAATTGAATCCTAAAGTGTTCTTTCATGCTCTAATTTTTACTACAATAAAGTCCAAAAAAAGTTACAAAAGGTATAAAAAATTTCCAAAAGTCATCAATTGAAAAACATTATTATGACAACTTGCACAAAAAATTTTTTCCCACTGTATCAAACAAGTTTCCTTTGTTTAGTCTTCAAATCGATTCAAATACAAAACACTCCAACAAAAGTGTTATTATATTAAAATAAGAAAGATATTGCCGTACCACGCATATATGCTCACGCACGCACACACACACATATATTAGCAGATGTGCATATTCGATACGTGTGCATACTGATAATAGAATCAATTTATATAAATAAATACAATACATATTTAAAACTATAACATAATAAATGATTACGTGTATATAAAGTGGTAGTAGTAGAATGATAGTTATTTATGCAATTATGAAATTAAAAATTAAATTATATATATTAGAAAAAATACATAAAAACACATCAAAAAGGGGTAGAGATTTTATTAATAGTGTGTGTATATATATAATTGAGTTCCTTGCAAAGTTTCATCAAATAAATCTACTCTAAATTTTGTTTTCCCTTTCTATTTTTCTTAGATACCAATGAATCCATTTTTCCTAAATCCACCCCAACATTAGAGGATGGCCCGATTGGTGATTACTTGAGCCCGTTTGATACCAATTTCGTCATCAACTTCACAATGGTATATATTGCAGGCCATAAACTATCCCTATGGCCCAAAACTTGCTTCCCTAATGGACTACGAAAATGGAAAAGCACAAAAAGGGATAATTCATATTTTCAACTAGTGACCACGTTGACCCCGGAATTTTGTTAGATGGTCCACACAGACAATTGGCGGCACATGAAAGAATTTGGAGTAGCAAAATTTGGCTGAGTTGGTGAAAGTTCGGACTTTTTTCCTATGGCTAATGCCTAATGGTAATGGATGAATAAAGTCGATGGGTTTGCGAAGTCCCCACAAATCAATAATTCCATGTTCGCCAGCTCACTCTCTCTTTCCTGATGTGATCAATCATTGAACAGGTAAACCGACATTATAAAATAGGGGCTGGGCTTAAATAAATACTCCTGCAGGAATTTATATGATATATATATATAACTTTGATTAAAAAGTAAGAATTTTAAATATTTTTCTTTTAATTGAGAGAACATATATAATGCTATTACTCAAATCCAAATAATAAATTTTTTAAAATAATTAAGACTCGATATAAATATGCCACAATAAAAGAAGTAAGAAATTTTGTATGACATGATAGAAGTGCTGTGGCTTTGTTTAGTTCCCTCGGCCCGATCACTTTCCCAGTCGAAAAAGTGAAATCAAACATTTTAATTCATTCTTCGAAAACACTATCCAAAATGTCAATTAAATGTCTAAAAAAAAAATACTCGTTCTTCTCATTTTGAAGACAAATATAGTTATATGCAAACGCAAACATATATATTTCCTCATATATAATTACAAATATATACACACACTTACGTATTCGTTCATATTGATCAAATAAAAAAATATTGATTTAATACCTACAATCTGAAATATTTTATACCAAAATAAAATCAAACACATCATTTTCTCCCTAAACAATGTCAATGTTTCGATCCTCTTTCTCATTACTTAGAAAAAGTGAGCTTGCGATTCAGGTACATGTTAATATCATTACTGCCTAGAAAATTAGACATCTAACTCGTAATCATAACAATCCAATTGCAAGAGCAATGTTGTGCCAACTGAGCTATATATCAAGAGCCAAGTAGAGCATGTATGAACTAGTTAGTTATAAAAAGTATATATTGAATTATGAGTCCATTACATCTTCTTTAACACAAAATAGGCATTCCTTGCTCATTATCACGGAACAATTGCTTTTTCACAAACTTCTAATGAGGCTAATACTTTGTATTTCTCACCTCATACAAAATAAAATCAAACATCACATTTCTCAACCCAATTCCTTAAAATTTGTTGCCTCAAATGTATTTTCTCAAAACGCTCAAAATAAAACCAAAGAAATGTCATATCAATCGTTTTCCTAATTTTTAATTTATGTACTAAGAAGAACAAGTAGACAAACAGGGCTGCTGCATGTATAAAAACTTGTTGTAAGCATGCGCCATTAATTGACAATGACATGCCTCTCTCTAGTCTTTAATTTTGTAGAAAACAGCACTGCCCGCCGTCGGCAAAAGACTACAGTCCATATACCACTCGGTGTCTTTATCGTGTAGTAATAATGTAATAATCAAGCACGTAAGAATTAGTTTTGACCATTAAATTTATTTTCTTCAAAAATCAATGTAAAAATTAAATAAGCTGAGTTGCTTGTATTGAAAATAAAGTCGGGGTGGGGGGGATGAAAAGGGACAGAAAGGTTCATTGCCAAACACGAAAGGACAACAAAGTTAGATTATAGATTAAAAGAAGAGTTAAAAAAAGTTAAAAAGAAAAATCTGAGTCACAAGTTTTGGAATTGAGGCAAACTGACCCGTGATCATCAGAGTACCAAAATATATTCTTCAAAAGGACTGTATATTTGTGCAATACACTGTCGGTGGAACAATACAAACTTGGATGGATGGATACAAATAAAGAAATCGACATGTAATTACAGTATTTATAGCAAAATAACCCAAAAAAAGAAAAGAAAAAGAAAAAAAATAATAAAAACTCTCCTGTGGGGTTTCGAGAGACAATTTCTAGGCAACACCTCCACCCCTTTATGTTGTCATGCACATGGTCATCCTAAAAAACTGCCATATTTTGGACAAAAAATTGAAAAATAATTTTTTATTAGCAAAATTCATTTCCACAAATACTAAACACATAATTGAAAAGAAACATTTTTTGTAATACACTCACCTTTTCTGCACCACTGTCTTTCCTTTCCTTCCTTATTTTTTATTTTTATGTTTTTAATTTTTTCACTTCTCCAGGGTATGAAAATTTAATGACAGCTAGAGAAATGAGAGTCCTGTCCAACAGCCCCAAGCATCGTGCATGCCATTTCCAACAACTTCCCTGTTAGAGAGCAAAACATCAGAATATAATTAGACAACTTAAGCAAAACAAATAACAAGAATCAGACTTCTTACATCAATTCATAGTTGTTCAAATCAAATTTCAAGACCTGCGTGATTTTTTAAAAATAATGTCTACTTTGTGTGCAATAAGTTCTTGGAGGGCCAGGGTGCACCAAACAGGACAGCTGATCAATTATCAGATATTTAGAGGCAGAGTCAACATACAGGTTGGTCTCAACATTGAAGGGCTTAGAATCAAGAATCATTACAAAACCACACACAGCTGGGCTAGGCTGGAATTGATCTGATGGAGGTCCGATCCTACCAGCCCCACCCCAAACATATCAAGCAGCCCTAACAAAATCGAGTAGTTATGGCTACCAACACCTTTGGATACCATCCACTTTTCTGTGCTGCACCGACAGAACCCAAACCTAATATTCAATACTAAACCTCTTTTATCTAATGGCCATGCCAACTCCATTCTCTCTTTCCAAACCAATCCCAAACCTAAAGAAATTTTTAGTTAACAAAGGAGTGAAAGTGAAATGTGATCGTAACAGCCTGCCTAATGAGTTCCCCACCTAAACTCTCCGCATGAACATAGACATAAATACACAATAAGATAGTAGTTAGATAATAGGACTGATAATATATCATATAACTTAGATTAATTACTTTCTGACTTGTCGTAAACAACAATAATATAATTATTAACCAAGACAACTTAATTTTAATAAGTCAATATACTAGATATACATGGCCTCAGGTTTGGTGCCAAACCTAAGTGCTGAGCTCAAATTCAGCAAAAGAATGCAAATAGCCAAAGAGTGGCAGCTGTAACGCCTAAAGCAATTATTCCTTTTGACTCACATTACCATCACCATCACCAGCAAATTCACCGGCAACAACATAAACCAAATTATATCCAGCGGAAACTATCTGAAATTTCCACTGGTATCAAATATTCCGGGCAAAATCTGTATCATTATCACAAATTCTGGGGACTCCCACAAAACAATCTAATCAAAGGTTGACTTCACCCATTTGTACCAATCAATATGAAATAAACATATTAACACAAATTATTCAAATCAAGAAGAACCCCACAACAAAAGATTTCGAGAAAATGTAAAAAAAGCAAAATTAAATAAAGGGAATAATTGGCTAAAAGAAGATACCTCTTCTAGGCTTGGAAACAATCTTAGCAACAGGGGCAGCTTTTGGCGCAAGCTTACTTTCCTCCGGTGGGAACAGAACGCCATCGATCCCCTGAACAGAAATCCTCCCATCAGTGTAGATGTCTGGGTCAAACAAATAAGCGGACCCTTCTCCCTGCCCGAATTTCACCGACCCATCAGCCTCCTCCGCCACCACCTTGTGCGGCAATCTCAGAGTATCATACTTCACCTTCCCAAACCTCCTCACGGCATTGTACATACTTTCTTCCGTTTGGTACTCGGGAATCAGATGATAATACATAATTTGCTCCGGCGCCCCGGGCTCACTCAACTGGTCTGTGGTTAACTTCGCCATAGCCTCGTCATTTGGTGCCAAAACTGTTAGCACATAACCCTCGGAAACTAATCTTCCCATTTCAGAAGCTAATGAGGTGAGATTTACCAAAATATCAGCCATTTCATTGTATCCGCCATAATGCAGGAGGGTTTGGATGAAGTCCTTCACCTGACTCTCGCCATCAAAGTGGTGGTGGGGTCCACCGGGTCCGGGGGCTGGAGCCGGAGCCAGGGATGGACCGGGCGCCATGGCGTCGAAAATGGGCAGAACCGGCGGCGCACCGACAGGGACAGGGGCGGGTTTCTTCAGCCTGTGTGTTCTGGGGTCAACTTCCGGAGCGCCCTCCGGCAGGACGGCGGAGGTGGTCCTCAAGCTTCGCCTGGCGTTGAAATCTTGCTGAACGGATTTCGGAATCAATAGCCTCTCAATGCCGTGGATGATTCCGTCGGGGCGAATGATATCATCCGATTTAATAACCTTGGCCATGCTCACAATCTTTTCCCCATTTTTCTCCTTAAGTAGAATCTTCTCATCATTGGCATCACGGCAGAGGCTAGTATGAAAAATGGGCTTCTTGTTTACATCCACAGGCCAGTGCTTGGACTCAATGCGAGCGGGAATCATGTGGAAGAGCAGCAGATTTTGGAGGGATTTCAGATTTCCAGGCTCCAGCAAAAAACGCTTAAACTCTGGGTCCAAATCCCTTTCCAGGGCCTCATTTCTGGGAGCGAAGATGGTAATATTGTGCTTCGAAACAGCTTCTTCAAGCGTCTGTAGCAAAAGGGCTTTCTCCACCAGCTCTGAGAGCTCAGTATAGTGAGAATCCAAAAGGGCAACAAGAACCGAGTTGGAGTTGATCTGGGGACCCGAGTTAGACGGCTTCACCGAAGGATTTCCCGGCAATGCAGAAGTAGTGAAGGAGAGAAAGGTGAAGAGGGTGAAGAAGAGGAGATTGGGGACGCCATAGATCTGAGAATCCATGGCGTTTGATGACTTTTTTTCTCACTCTAGAAACAAGTTTATTGATGTCGCTCTCTGTCTCTCTCTCTCCTTAGATGAATAGCGTTGAGTTGTCTGAAAGGGAAAAATGTGGACTCGCTTTGCTTTGGGTAGTGGGGAGGTGTAGTTTGTTTGGTGGAATATTAAAGTAGAGAGAAAGAGAGAAAGTAGAGGCAGTAGTAGTAGTAGTCGGGTTCTTTCATACACGACATGTTTCATTATTGTATGTGTTTTGTTTAGTGGAGAATTGAGAATGGGACAAAGCCACAACGGGGTTTGGAAACTTATGGATAAAACATAGTTATTTTCAGTAATTATTTTACTAAATATTTGTTTTTTCTTCACTTTTTGGGTTTAATAAGATTTGGGTTCGGGTATTAAGTCTAGACAAATTTATTTATGTAGGATGTAATATTTTTGAGTTAGAATTTTTAAGAAAAATTGATAAGTGAAACATAAATGGCTTAAAAACATAGCAAAATTCTTATAAAAGGAGAATGAAGGTTGCTTGGGAATCAAAAAGAGTAGAGTGAAGGGCAGGATTAATTCAGTTTTTTATTTTACATTCTAAATATATATTAAATGTATTAATATTTTAAAAAAAAAGTATTTAGCTAATATATATTTAATGTGTATTTGTAAGATACACATGAAAAATAATTCATTGAAAAATACAGAAGCTTTAAAAAGTAGGTCTGAAAAAATAAAAACTAAGGATGGAATCTCCGAACCCCGTCAATCAATTTTACCGCAGAAAAGAAGAACTACAGATTAATAAAAAGATATTAGCCATAATTTGTAGGATTTCACAAACTTAATGAAAAAGTGGAATCTGTTTCATAGTAGAAATTTTCAAGGGCAAAATGGGATGTGTATTTGAACAGGCTGGAAGAGGGACCACGCGGAGTCTACGGCGGGCTGGGAGCTTACAGCGGCTTGGCCTGGCTAAGCTGCCTTTGTTGCCCCCTTTTGTGGAATTTTCTGTTTTTCTTTCTGATTATTCATTTTCATTTGTTATTCAAAGTCAATAGCCTGCACATTTTTCCTTATTGTTTAGTAATAATAACGATGGCGAGAATGGTAACATTTTCTTTTTAGTCTCGACGACATCCTACCGACTCCTGATATTAGCTAATGATTCTTCTTTACATATAAATAAATAAGTATTGATATATCAATTGTATATCATACAATAACTTGTGAATATCATATTAATATATAACTTTTGATGATTAGTGCCATAATTTGTTGATGTGTATTCATCTTATCCAATTCATTTTGGCATTTTGTACTTAAAAATTTTGAATAATGAATGCATATAGGTTACATAAAATACTTTATTATTGCATAGTTTATTTTATTTTAAATGAATTAAAAAATTTTAGTATACTTTCACATGACGTCTTTAATTTTTGAAATATGAGTCAATTATTATATATGCACAAATTTTTGTAATCAAAATTTTCAATACCCCATGATATGCAAATTTTACATTATAAAATTTACCAAATAATTATATAAGTAAAAAAGAATATTACTGTTCACATAAACTTTCTTTTCTATATTTTGAAATCTTCACATCATTAAAATTAGAAAATAATTAATTACATGACAAAATTTCAAAATATGAAATTTGGTGCATAATTACTTCGCAAGTTGCCGACGTAATATAAAAGTAGCTAAGAAGAATATAAAAGTAGCTAAGAAGAAGAATTAGTAAGTTGTCAACTGTAAATAAGATAAAACAATTCACGAATGGTTCAAACACAACTTTATCTTTTTTAACTTGATATTACTTATCAAGTAAGTCAAGTTAAGCTTAACAGTATTCAATTCAAAAAATTTATGAGTCTAAATAAATTTATTTATTTATTTTATATATAGTTATAATCTAAACTAACATAATAAAACCTGAAAAGATAATGCTAAGAAGAAGAGGAACAATAATAATAATAATTAATTTTTAGGAAAAATAACAAAATTAATTGAAAATTTTAAATTATAAATTTTGTTTCGAACTTAAATAAGCTCAAACTAATTTAAACATATATTCATACAAGCTCTAACTTATCCAACCTTCTATAAATCAAACTTTACTACTTTCCAATAAAAATTTTAATATAATTGTAATTAATAACCTCATTCGAATTTTTGTTTATTCAACAAGTTATGCTGTAAGTTTGATTGTTTAGACTCGATTAATTTTGAACTCGAACCTAATTTATAAGTTAATAGACAAATCAAATTCATCCTTTTACTAAATTGGGTTTGATTCAATTTATTTACGCTCCTGATCAATTTTTGAAAGGATTAACCGAAAACATCGCAAAATTGGAATAAGTGGAAAAGAGCATTTGTTCTCACGGCTAAGCATAGCCGCGAAGTGCTTAAATAGAGCAGCTAAAGAACGCGAGCCGAGTCAATCATTTATGACCTCAGTACAGCCGGAAGGCAAGCTGTCATTGTCCGAAAATGAATCGGTGCCATGTTTCTAAGCCAAGCTACGAAACTCTACGTCCCTTCTAATAGCGTGAAGCGCGTGATCGTTGCGTTTGGTACCTCGCACACTCAAACCTCAAGTAGCGACAGCTCACCAAGTGGGAGATCATTTGTCCTCTCGTATTATGCTTCCTCTGTTTTAAAATAATGGATTTAGTTTTGATATGATACTAAAAGTTTTAGATTATAATCAAAAAGATTTTATATGTCTCTGTATATACTAATAGTATTTCCATAAGGGCAAAGAGTTAATGGTATCAATTACTATTTTATTTAAAATTTTAGGATTGAAGAATTTGAGCTTTCATTTAATACGAGTTGATAAAATATTACTTTGAGGGCATGTTTGGATATATATTATATAGATAAGATTGATAAAATTATAATTATATGATGGATTATACTATTAAAAATAATACAATACTGCATTTGGTAACTAAAATTGCACATTTTTAATATGCATTTATTTTATCAATTTCTTATTTTGATATAAGAATTAAATAATTGAGTTAATGAATTTACTAAAATACTCATTATAATAAGACAACTTGAAAATTCAATATTTGCAATCATAATGAATTTGCATGTGTATAATTGTCATAAGCCTATTTTCTTATTCCCACTAAAAATTGGAATATACAATCTTGGCCTAAGTGAGAGGATTATCTATCAATTGAATGTAGGATAAAGAACCAAACTTTGTATCAATTTTGAACTTTTCTTCTTACATCCAAACACTTTATATGACTTGATAAAATTATCTATAAAATTATGTCCAACAAATCAAGTGTGCCCTGATAAGACTAATAATTTGATATATTTAAAAAAATTATCATCGAAATTATAATAATTCTATTTATCAATATTATATATTTTTAAAAAAATAGTCTTATTTTGAGACATTCCATATATATATATATATATAAAACCAATAGATTTAAGATAAGTGTAATAATAGATTTTTTATGTATTTGGGTATATGTTTATTTATGATGTCAATAAAATTTAGTTCAATAGGACTTAAAATTTACGAGGTGATTAATTAAAATCATACAAGAGCACAAGCCTTTGCCAACTTCTCAAAATAATAGTTAGTTTATTATAGATTTTTTCTAGAAATTAGTTAAAAATCAAACAACAGCCTATTTACATAATAATACTTATCATTCAATCATTTATTAATTATTATTGCCAATTACTTAAAATTGATTGCTAAATTGATGGTTTATATCTATAGCTTATAATATAGGCAACACAATTAATTTTTAATTTAAAATTGAATCAATGCTGCTCATATAGTCTGTTAATTGAAATTACGGGGACTGCTTTTGTATTATTATTGATATCATTTTGAGAAGATTGATTGGGGAGTCAAATCACCAATAAATAATTGGGCATTGGGTCATCAATTAATTAGATATGATAATGATTAAATTATGATTAAATGAAAGGAAAGCTCTTCGAAAGCGAATAATGCTTTTGTCGGTGAGGAAGGTTGAAGCGCAGCTCTCATGTATTCATTAAATAAACAACGTCCTAATTCCTATCGTGGATTTTTCTTTTTTTTATATATATTTTTGTTTTTTTTTTGCGTGGGGGGGTGGGGGGTGCGGGGGTTATGCTGTTTGCTATTTATTGTGGGGTCGCTCCTTCATTCCAACCTAATTATCACAATTGAAATCGAGCACGTTGTGGGGGTATGAGAGACCATCTAATTTTTATGTTCTAGGGATTTATTGTGTCGTAGTTTCTTCTTCCTACTTGTTGTACAGCCCAAATGAAGGAAATTTAACATGTTAGCATGTTATAAAGATTTTACTCAATTATCTAGATATGAAAATTGATTAAGATTGTTGACCTTATAGATAATTTGATTTTATCTTGTTTGCATTATGAATTTGAGATTCTCTTAATTTGTATTAGGTTTTTCAATTTATGAGGAATGGTAATTAAAAATTTACTCTCATAAATAAGAGCGTGTTGACCCCTAATGATATTTGCATTGACTTAGAGTTTTGATTATGATCAAGATATTTTTCTGCATTGTTTTAATTAATTATCTCATATAAACTCGACTATAAATTTTCCTTAATTGTCTGGAATTTATCATTTTTTAAATCACTTGTCTTAATATGCACACAAGACGTCAGATCTATTTGACATTTCACCATATCTTTTATACTTAGAAAGATTGTCATTTATATTGAATTTTGTAATTAAGATACGCATAACATGTTGATTCATGGAATTATGACAATGAATTACTTAAGTTATTGAGTCATATTATGAGTGTTACTCGTCTCCACTATATATAATGTCTCAAATTGAAAATAAATATAGTGTTGTATAACATTTTGAATTGAAAACAAATATATATAGCTATTAAAAAAATTCTATTGAGTGAGAGGATGTATTAATATCATTCCTCTTCATAATCAATTAGTGATATTAAATGGGCTATACGAATACATTGGGCTATATGTGTTATTGGTATTAGAACTTTATTGATTAGACATGCGTATGTATTTTTAAGGACTGATACTTTTAAAAAACGGAGACACGTTAGTAGAATTTGAATTGCTTGTGGCTATTTAGATAAATATTTATTTGAATTCTCTTAGTTGTAATTACATTGCTAAACTTGTCAACATATATTAATATGCGCGTGTAGTTAACTTTGAAAGAGTTTATATAATTCTAACATACCTAGACAGTTATGTATAAATTATGTATAGTAAGTACTTACTTAAGTATTTGAACATTGATGTTGAAGTCTACTACTCAAACTCTTACCCAGGCTTCACTGGTTGGGAAGCAAATTTCAACAGCTTAAAAATTTGTAGTATTGTATTAATAATATCAGTTTAGATATTTTTTTATTATATATATTTTATTTCACAAATGTATATAATGTATATATAACTTATAATCAAATATAACTTACAACAAATATATATATTTGATTTATTCAGCACTTGGTATGATCACATGGCCCATCGAGCGATTCCCAGGTCAAACCAAGCTAATTTCCGTTGGCGTTGGGCAATAAATTCTTCCGCACGTGGCCCGCCTTGCAGATTTCGGAAAATTAAAAAACAATTCAAGAAACTGGAGTGCAAAATTGGATTCCCTTAAAGATATAATATTCTGATATTTTCTCCAATAAGAGAAGGAAAGGAAATGCATATCTAAAGAGATTATTATATACAATTGTTTACAAATCCAGCTGGGCATAAAATTCCCATCTGAAACGATCCTAAAAATGGTTGAGTTCAAATCGAACATTTCGATAAATGGGTCCATAATTTGCACAACTATGTTATCATGGATCCATCCGTTGCAACAAAAGCCCAGAGTTTCCATTTCTTGGGGGAAAGAGAGAACCCAACGGCCGCCAAATAGCCCAAACTAATGTATGTGATTATGGATGGTAATAAGCTTGTAGTCTAACCAATTTATCGTCTAGCCTATTTAATAAAAAAATCAGTTTAAAGCATAAAAAATAGTTTTTTTAACAAAATAGATTCTAGACTTAAGTTCTTTTAAAAACTTGTAAATCCCAACAGATTGGCCATGTATCCTTCTTCACATAAAAAACACAATACTAATGATATGATATTAAATGGTTAATTGCATTTGATTTCTATAATTAATCCTTTATAGAATCTGTTGTATTGTTTAGTATTGTTTTTTGTTGAAATGATATTATTTTAAATTTAAATTTAAACTTTCATAATTAGGTATTTGTGATTTCTTATCAATGACTATTATACATTTGAGTATATTAAAAATTTAGATTTATGTGATTTTAAACTTAATTGAAGCCTTAATAAAAAAATAAGCTTTTAGGTAGACTTTCGGGCCAGACTAAGGCATTAGAATCTATGAAAAAAGTCTAGGCCTGATTTTATTTTTTTTAAAAAAAAGCCTATAATAGATAATAGGCTACGATAAAGCTCATTATTTGTATAACAAGTTTGGCATGTTTAAGTCAAAGCCTAATCTATTCCCATGTCTACCTGCAATTCAATCAAGCAATTTAGATCCGTTTGGATTTTCTATTACATTCTATATTTCATTTCTTATTTTATTTCATAAATACATATCAATTGTATAAAATATTTTCTTATAAAAATAATCAATTTAAAATTAAATACACTTATATTCAGTAAATTAGAATAGAAGATAAAATATAAATTGAAATAAAAAATCTAAACTAATTTTAGAAACACTTAATAATAGTTAATATATCACATCTTACAATGAGGAGGATAAAATAACAGTCAAGATGGTAGAACCTAAACAGCTAGACATTCTAATTTGGATAAACTCCAGTCCTTTGATGCTGTAATATGTTGAGCATCAATAAGCTTCATTAACAAATGCTGTAAAATAAATGAAATTCCTCAACCACAAATAATACAAATAAGAAGGAGA
>JACGDI010005324.1:0-23918 GCA_014898725.1 Jacaranda copaia | reverse complement strand
CAACATGATCTATTTATTTTATTTTTCATACTTATAAATTCCAATATCATAATTGAGTAGAAATATGATCTATAATAAAATCTAAAATTTGGTATAATAATTAAAGGGACACACGGCAGACATTAGTAATGCAACCAGGGTGCACAGCAGTAGAGGAGGCTAGGGTTTTCATTTTTTTGTAGTAGAAAATGAGAAGGGTTATGTTTGGTGATTACCCGTCACACGACGATAGAGGAGGCTAGGATTTCTCTTTTTTTTTTTGGAGCCGGAGGTGAGTAGGGTTATGTTTGGTGATTTGGTCAATCGTTTTTGAATTGGAAGAATGAAAGTATTATTACTTTTTTTTAATAATGTTATTATAATTTATAAATCTGTAAATTGTAATTGAATTTTCAAATTTTAGATTTTTGGATATATATATATATATAATTTATATTTTATTTTAATTAGTTAAATTTTTTAGGTGGATTAGGTTGGGTTATGTTGGGTTAGGTTTATTGGGTTATTGGGTCACCCATTTATTTTTTTTGGGTTACACAGGTTGACTCGAAAACAACCTAATCTTTTTTTTTTCTTAGTTTATTTTCGAGTTTGACCTAATTTGACTTCAAATCCAAACTTGATTTTTTTTTTCAAGTGGGTCATTGTTGTGTCATCAAGTTGGATTTAATTTTGACACCCTCAACCACCGCCACTTGCAAGAATGGAGGTCGTGGCACCCATTTGTGCA
This sequence comes from Jacaranda copaia, assembly GCA_014898725.1. NCBI lineage: Eukaryota > Viridiplantae > Streptophyta > Magnoliopsida > Lamiales > Bignoniaceae > Jacaranda > Jacaranda copaia. The sequence goes on along the minus strand of JACGDI010005324.1, from coordinate 23,188 downwards.
ATGGCCATGGCCGTTGCGGCTGAAGCTGCCATGGACACTGCACAGCGGCCATGTGGGAGGGTCAGGTATAGGATTGAGGAGAGGATGGGGTGTGGGGTAGGATTATATATAAATTTATAAAATATATATGTATATATAAAAAATATATATTTAATAAATAAATATGTATATGTAAAAAATATATTTATGTTTGTATTTTTTTTTTATAAATATGAGTTAATCTAAACTATTAATTTGTTTTTTAAAGGATTCAACAGTTGATATTTATAGGCAAAATTATTATTTAATCAATAAAACACACTAAACAAGTTGTATTTGCCGAGCATGTAGTACACCATTATACGGATGGGGTTAATTTGCTATATTTTCAAAATCATAAAGAGGTTTTTTGTCTTTTTTTTTTCCATGAGGGGGTATTTTGCTAGTTTCCATTTTTACAAGGGAGTAAAACTCAATTTGCCCGATGAATAACTCAAATACTAAAAGAGTAGAGTTTGAAACTCCACATTATATGAGATTTTAGGTTTAAATTATACAAAAACATGGATAATTGATATCATGATCAGGATGCAATTATGTTAAATTTAATTAAGTAGTTGTTATTATTATTATTATTATTATTATTATTTCTACACGTAAATAAATTAAGAATTCATTAAAATTTAAATATTAAATTTTATGTTTATGTGTGAAGACGATATTATAGTTCAATACGTCGAATCGAATGAAATTGAATGTATGTGGTTTACCGAATATCATAAATTATGTTTGAATTTTATTTCATACTTGATCCAATTAAATTTGAATATTTAATTGAGTTGAACGTTATTAAATTTTATTATACATCGTGTGCGGGCGGCTTGGGAAGAAACAGGCCAATATTTGGGCTGTACGATGAAGTGGGTTACTGGTACAAGATTGAACTTCCTTCTGGTTATTACTCTGGCTGGGCCCCTCACCTAATTGGCACGTGTTATTTATTACAAACACCACCCAACGGCCAATGCTCCACGCCACCCTACCCCACCCCGACCCGAACAGAAAAAAGAATAGAAAAGAGAAATATATCAATAGTAGTATAGGTTCTGAGTATATAGAAATCTTACTAATATACCATTGCACAATTTAATAAAAATTGGAAAGGACCTCTTAACTATAAGCTTTAAAGACATGCAATTATTTCTACGCATGATATTGCATTCTAGTTAAAAAAAATAATACATATCATATAAGCTTCTAAATATTTTCAAAAGTATTTTTAAACAGTTGCTATTATTACATCTTTGATTAGAATATAAAAAGAGGTTGGATTTCTTGATGAATAATGTAAATTTTTATATTTAGCAAATTAAGATTTAGATGTAATGATACTTTGGCCTTTTCGTTAAAATAAATTCAACCATATATCTTTGATTCAAATAATTAATAGTGTACGTGATTTATGAATATATTTTCAAAATTTTAATTTCAGAACAATTATGAATTTTCATATTTTTTTATTGGTATCTTTTTTTTATAACAGTAAAAGGTTTGTCCAGACATATATTTATTTGTTGTTGTTTTTAAATATTATTCCATTGCAATGTTTTAAATATCTTTCTTCACGACATAATTATAAAGTTCCACATCTACGATCTTTTTTAAGATGCAGGTGTTAATATTAAAGTCAAAGGATCTTTAACAATGTATTTCAGTCATACAGTCAAAATTTCAAGATTAAAGTTTTCAAGGGATTTAAAAATAGAGATCAAGTGAACATTTATCTGAAGGTATTCAATGGTTAATGATGAAAGTTAGAAAATTGAATACCAAAAAATTAAATAATTCAACTAATTATATTTTATTCTAGAAAAGATTACTTTGAAAAAATTTGATAAGTTTAGAACTTATTCATCGACTAGGTAAATTATTCATTTTTCAAATGTCAAACATTTTTTAGTGAGAAAATGGAATTGATGTTCCATAGAAATATATGTACTATCCTTCTTATAAGAAACAATTAAGTTGAAATTTTTAAAGCAAATCATAATATTTGAAAGATAATTATGTTTGTAATTGATATGGGATAGTCCAACAGGTTCAGTCCAACAAGTTATCGGCTCCAAAAAATGCTTCCAGACCCACTTAGCATCTGAAGCCTAACTATGCTTTTAGACTCAGTTGGACCGAGTCACTCAACCACAACAGCCAGGTCGAGTGAATAGTTCTCAACCCTACCCGACCGGAGGCTCCAAGCCACTAAGTTCATTCATCATTTCCTTTGGTCGACTAGTCCCTATGGTTGATCACTGTCGACCAGAGAGCTCATTTCGGTGCCGGATCGTACCCTTGCCGCATTTAATGCTTTAACAGTTAGCGTGTCTCTGCATTAATGGCGCGTGCCACCTCTGCCACCAACTTTGTCAAGAGGCGCACCCCAGAGTACTATTCACCTAGAAAAGCAGGAGATAATGCCACTTGGAATAACACAAGGTTGAGAAATGATCTATCACTCCTAGCAAAGACATGGGCCCTTTACACTTGATAGGGGCATTTTAGACATATCACTTATCTGGAGAAAGCTATAAATATCCCATTACCAACCATTCTCCAAGTATGCCATATACACTATATGCTCTTACTTTGTTGCTCGATTATCTCACCCGACCAGTACTAACTTGAGCATTGGAATGCCTTAACCGGGGGCACCTTAACTAGTCTAATGTTTGCTATTGATTGTAAATCTTAGTCTAAGAAGATATTACTATTGGATCATTTGACTTCTTTGGTCGAATTAGACCAAACATAACCTAATTCATTAAAACAACTTTCAACCTCATCATTTTAGCATCATCTGTGGGAAACTTGAGATTGCAACTAAGAAAATGGTAAACACTAAGAGAGCCACATCTGAGAGGGAGGATAACAGAAAGACATCATCTCCGCATCTTCCTCAACCTCAACAAGGATCACATGCTCCAACTCTTCACAAGAGCAAGTTATAATGCTAACTATACCTCAGCTAATGCAGCTTATAAGTGAACAAATATCTGTCTAGATCTCTACTCAGCTTTCTGCGGCATTGAACAGGCACACAACCGTGCCAGCCCCAACTGGCAATGCAACTCCACAACCGTCATTGCTAGAAAAGAGGTCCCCTCAGGATAGTCGTGATCGCTTCTAGGTGACCGCCAACTAGATGAGAAGTAAGCCCTAAGCACCCCCATGGAGAAAGGGGCAACCAAAGCTGTGGGAAGAAATTGCTGACTTTATAGACCATTGTGTTCGACCTAATCGAGCTCTGTAGCGCGATAAGGTCAAATGTTCAAAATTGGACCAGCATGAGGAAATTGGTGAATTAGCAAATCGCATGGCTTGACCCAATCGAGCCCCGTAGCATGATAAGGTCAATTGCGTGAGGCCTCAGCTCGACCGCAACATGACCCAAGTTGATCGAGAGAAGTGGGAAGAAGTTTCCTACCAAGTGCAACTGCTAAATAGATGCCTCGACGAGATCTTGAGGAGAAATACTGACAGGGTGCCCAACTCAGAGGGGCCTTAAAGGTCTTATCAAGAGAGAAGGTCGCCATTTATTCAGAAGATTGTTGACAAGTGAATTATTGTCGATGCCAAGGCCCTAATCGAACTCCCACAGTACGATGGCTCAAATGATCCCAGTGAGCACCTGATGTAGTTTGAACATATGATGCAACTACATGGGTATAATAAATATATCCACGCGAAGATGTTGGTGACCATTTTTCAGGGTATGGGGCTCGATTGAACCCTTGTCGATATACTCTTATGACCAGTTCTGTGATAAGTTCCTGCACCAGTTCGCTAGTTGACAAAAGGCAAAATTCCCCTACACCGTTAAGCAGAACGAAGGGGAAGTCCCTCCATAACTTTTTTACAAGGTTTAATATGGAGGTGCTGAAGATCAATAACTCCAGGATTGAGTTCCTGATTGATGTACTATTTTTGGGGCTTCGATACAAGGAATGCGCTAATTCTTTGGCGCGAGAGCGCCTACGATCGATGGAAAAATTGCTTGACTTGGTGGACAGATACATGACCCAAGAGGAGATGAACAAGCTAAAATTCAAAAACCCTAAGGTTGAGAAAAAGAAAAATAAGAAGAAAGATGACTAGAAGTAGAGAGGGAGAGGTCGATCTCCGATAAAATACTTTCATGACTACACTTCGCTTAACATACCGAGGAGAGAGGTCTTATTTGCAATCCAGCATGACAACCTCCTCAAGAAATCGAGGAAGCTGACGGAGAGTTAAGTAATAAAAAAATCAAAAAAATATTACCACTTTCATAAATAAAGAGGACATGACACAGATGACTGCTTCAATCTTCAGGATAAAATTGAGAGGCACATCAAACAGGGCCATCTCAAAAAATACGTGGCTAGTGGCACACAAACTGAAGGGGACAAAATCAATCAAACTCCCCAAAGAAAAATGTCGATTAGCCTGAGGAGGAAAGATAAACGAAAGAAACTCAACCAGGATGGTCGCCCGCCCATTCAAAGAGTGATGGAGATGATTGCAGGAGGTTACACTGGGGAAGATTCAAAGTTAACAAGGAGATATATGCAGATGAGGCTAAAGTTGACTAAAGCCTCCTCGATTAAAATAACATTCTATATATCCATCAGTGCAGAGCCCATCTCCTTCACTACTGATGACCTGGCTCACCTTGAAGGGAAAACATTGACCATAAAATTGATTGTCCTATGGTAGTCTCTGTTGAGATTTCCAACTTTGAAGTGAGAAAGGTTCTGGTCGTAATGGCAGCTCTACCAACATCATTTTTCTTTCAATGCTGAAAAAGATGAACTTAAGCCTGAAATTTGAGCCCATGCATACCTTTTTAGTCGGGTTCGGGGGGTCAAAAACCCATCCACCTCTGTACGTCATTTGGGGAGACGCCCTAAAAATGGACACTGATGATAAGCTATATGATTATCGATACTCCATTTGCTTATAATGTCATGATTGGTCGACCAGCTCTCAACAATTTTTGTGCCATTGTATCGACCTATCACATAAAAATTAGATTTTTTACCTCGGTAGATACGGGCAAGCTACTATGTAACATTAAGGAAGCCTGGTGGTGTTACACTATTTAGGTCGAGTCGAGCAAATAAAAGACTCGATTCTAGCTGAAGACCTCGGGTGACACCCCTATAGCAAAACCCGAGGAGGGCCAAGTCAACAAGAAGATAAAATTGAAAAACACTCGAGTGAAGCCCATTGGGGAGTTCAAAACAGTAAAGTTGGAGCTTGGGAACCCCGACAAGACCACCAAGATCAGAACAAATATGGGCCCCTACTTGGAATGTCTCATGGTCAATTTTCTACAAAGAAATATCGACGTCTTTGCCTGAAAGGTATCCGACATTCAGGGAATCAACCCGAGTGTGATCATCTATCACCTTAATGTCGATCCCTCATACAAGCCGATTAAGCAGAAGACGAGAACCTTCAACACTGAGAGGAGCCAGATCATCGAGGAGAAAGTTAAAAAACTCTTAGATGCAAGCTATATTGTATAAATTCAATATCCATCTTGGCTTTGTAATGTTGTACTCGTCCCCAAGAATGAGGGATAATAGTGCATGTGTAATGATTTCACTAATTTGAATAAAGCTTGCCCTAAGGATCCTTACCCCCTGGCTTGAATAGATTTACTAGTAGATTTCACAACTAGTTGTGAATTGTTGAGTATGATGGATGCATTTCAAGGGTATCACCAGATATTTATGGCTCTCGAAGATAGGGACAAAAAATTTTTTATAGTCCCCAATGGAGTTTATTACTTTTTGGTCATATCTTTTGGACTCAAAAATGCCGGAGCAACCTACTAGAGATTGGTCAACTTTATGTTCATGAATGAGATAGGTAAGTCTATGGAGGTTTATGTCGATGACATGATTGTTAAGACAGTGAAGGCCAAGGACCATTTGCTCAACCTCAACCACACCTTCGCCATATTACGAGCATTTGGCATGAAGTTAAATTTAAACAAGTGTATGTTTATGATTCGAGGAGGTAAATTCTTGGGTTATATGGCTAGTTAACAAGGTATTGAGGTAATCCACAAAAAATCCAAGCCGTACTAGACATAGCTCCACCTTGAACAATTAGAGATGTACAGTAGCTGGTTGGGAGGATTATTACATTTGGAAGATTCATCACCTGTTTAGTCGACAAAAGCTTACCTCTCTTCAAGATTCTCAAAAATGCTAAGAAGTTGGGTTTTCAATGGAGTGAATAGTATGATCAAGCCTTGGTTGAGTTAAAACAGTACCTATCTTTGCCCTCATGCTCTCAAAGCTTGAGCTCGAAGAGGTACTTCATATATACTTGGCTTTCTCAAAAGCGTCGATCAACTCAGTCTTAGTTTCGATCGGGGATGGAAGCCATTGACTAGTTTACTATTATAGTAAGGCGCTCTAAGGACCAAAACATAACTACTTGGAGATTGAGAAGTTTGCCCTAGCATTAGTGACCACAGCTTAAAAGCTGCGTCCATACTTTCAGTCCCATGCCATGATAGTACTAACAAATCAGCCGTTAAAACAAGTACTCTTGAAGCTAGACACGTCAGGGAGATTAACAAAATGGGTGATCAAGTTAGGAGAATTTGATATCACCTTTCAACCTAGAATAGCCATAAAAGAGTAGGTTTTGGCCAACTTCATCACCGAGCGAGTTAATCTCCCCCAGAAGAGTAGCAAAACTCCTTTTGCTTGGACTTTGCATGTCGATAGAGCATCAACCACGTTAGGAGAGGAAGCAAGAGTGGCTTTCCATTCCCCAACACCAGAAGAGTATGATTTCGTGATCAAACTTGACTATTCAGTCACAAAAAAAGGCGGAGTACTAGGCCTTCCTCACTGGGATAAGAATGGCACTCGATCGAGGAGTCGAGCACGTGGCTGTGATCATGGACTCCCAATTGGTAGCAAAATAGGTCGAAGAAAATTTTGAGGCCAATGACTCGATAATGAGCCAATACCTAATAGGGGTTAGAAAATTACAACAGTCATTTAAAAAATTCACTCTTAGCCAGGTACTGCGATCTAAGAATGAGTGTGTGGATGCCATGTCCAAATTTGCTAGCTCGATCAGAGGCATAAGAGAAAGGACAATAACTTTTTTGGTTACTAACAGACCATCAATCGGCCCTCTTGAGGAGAATTTGGTGAGAAGCATTGAGGAAACAGTTCCTTCATAGCATAATCTAATAAAACTTTACTTGAGTCATGGCACAACCCTTGAAGATAAAAATGAAGCTCATCGCCTTTGAGGACAAGCTAGTTGCCAAGTTTGCACTCGATGAATATGGCCAGCTCTATAAGAGGTCGATCTATAGACCGCCCCTCAAGTGCCTGGACGCCGACCCGGCTCATGAGATCTTACAGGATATCTACACAAGTTTGTGCAAGAATCATTCAGGGGGAAGATTCTTTGCTCATAAAATTATCGGGTATGGATACTTTTGGCTGACCCTACTAAAAGATGCTGTTGATTTTGCTCGAAAGTATCCGTCATGCCAAGCCCACTCGAACCTCTCACATCAACTTGTTACGCATATGGCCAATGTTCAGGTCTCTTGGCCATTCCACTAGTGAGGGGATCGATATTCTGGGTTCATTGCCAAAGATAATGGGTTAGCAAAAGTTTATAATTGTGGCAATTGAGTACTTCACCAAATGGGTTGAGCCCAAAGATGTCCTAAAAATAACTAACACAGCCATCAAGAGTTTTATTTGAAAAAATATCATCTGTTATTTTGGTCTATCTAAGATCCTCATTTCAGATAAGGGGACGCAGTTCTAGAGCAAAAACACCCAGAGTTGGTGCAAGACTTTAGGAATCACCCAACATTTTATCTCAGTGGGTAACCCTCAATCAAACGGCCAAATAGAGATAACGAACAGAACAATCCTTAACCACCTAAAAAATAGAATACAAGGGACATGGTCAAGTTGGGCGGATGACCTCCCTGGAGTGTTATGGCCATACAGGACCACCTATCGTAGAGCCACGAGTCACAACCCTTACAGGGTGAATAACCTCCCTAGGGTGTCCTCGAAGGTGGCGAGCCTTATTTTTGTCTTTAAGGACTGTGTCATAACTCAAGTAGAGTTTTATCGAATCTTGCCATAAAGAAACTATCTCTTCGATGCTCCCTACCAAGTTCTCCTTAAGTGGGCCAATTGGTGGCCTATCAGTGACCAGAAAAGTTATTCTCCTGTCTTATGTGCCTCTGGTCAAGTTAGCAAATTTGGACAGAGCATTCGCATACTCTTTCTCAGATTGAGGTACCTGACTGAAAGTGAATTTTTTGAATAATTATTGTAATTTTCTAACCTCGGCCAGGTGCCGCTCATTGTTGAATCCTTGGCCTCAAAATTTTCCTCGACCTGTTCTACTTCCAACTGGGAGTCTGTGATTGCAGTTAGGTGATCAACACTCGATCGAGTGCCATCCTTATTCCAATGAAGAAGGCTTTGTATTCCGCCTTATTATTAGTAATTGCATAGTTGAATTTGATTGCAAAATTATACTCCTCCACTGTCGAGGAATAGAGAGCCACTCCCGCTCTCCCTCCTGATATGGTTAATGATCCATCAACATGCAAAATTCAAGCAACAGGGACTTTGCTGCTTTTTTTAGGCAGGTCGACTCATTTGGCGATGAAGTCCACCAAAACTTGCACTTTAATAGCTGTTCTAGGCTAGAAGGTGATATCAAATTCTCCCAATTCAATGGCCCATTTCATTAACCTCCCAGATGTGTCTGGCTTCAACAACACCTATTTTAACGGCTAGTTGGCCAGCATTATCATGGCATGAGATTAAAAATATGGATGCATTTTTTAAGTCGTGATGACTAGCGCCAAGATAAATTTCTCGATCTCCAAGTAGTTATGCTTGGGTCTTTAGAGCGACTTACTGTAATAGTAAATTGGTCAATGGATTCCATCTCTGGTTGAGAGTAGGATCGAGCTAATTGACGCTTCTGAGATAGCTAAGTACATGTGAAGTACCTCTCCGAGTTTAGGTTTCACAACCATGGGAGGCAAGGATAAATATTATTTTAATTCAACTAGAGCTCGATTGCATTGTTCAGTCCACTGAAAACCCATCTTCTTGGCATTTCTAAGAATTTTGAAAAAATGTAAGCTCTTGTCAGCTAATCGAGCAATGAATCTCCCAAGGGCAATAATCTTTTTGACTAGTTGTTGTATATCTTTGACTATTCGAGGTGGGGCAATGTCCAAAATGGCTTGAATCTTTCGTAGATTGGCTTTAATACCCCATTAATTGACCAAATAACCCAAAAATTTACCTCCTCAAACCTCGAACATACACTTGTTTGGATTCAACTTCAGACCAAATGCTCTCAATATTGGAAAAGTGTGATTGAGGTCGAGCAAATGGTCTTGGACCTTTTCTGTCTTTACGATCATGTCGTCGACATACACCTCTATAGACTTTCCTATTTCATTCTTGAACATAAAGTTGACCAACCTTTGGTAGGTTGTTCCAGCATTTTTAAGTCTAAAAGGCATGACCAAAAAGTAATAAACTCCATCGGGAACCACCAAAAAGGTATTATCCCTATTTTTGGAGGCCATGAATATCTAATGATACCCTTGGAATGCATCCATCATACTCAATAATTCACAATCAGCTGTGGAATCTACTTGTAAATTTATTCAAAGCAAGGGGTAAGCATCCTTATGACAAACTTTATTTAAATCTGTGAAATCATTATACATGTGCCACTATCCCTCATTCTTTGGGACGAGTACAACATTACAAAGCTAAGATGAATATTGAATTTCTACTATATAACCTGCATCTAAGAGTTCCCTAACTTTCTTTTCGATGATCTAGGTCCTCTCGATATTAAATGTCTTCGTCTTCTGCTTAACCAACTTGTATGAGGGATTGACATTGAGGCGGTGCACGATCACACTAGGGTCGATTCCCTAAATGTCGGATGCCTTTCAAGCAAAGATGTCGATATTTTTTTCCAAAAAATTGACCATAAGACACTGCAAGTGGGGGCCCGTATCTATTCTGATTCGAGTAGTTTTGTCAGGGTTCCTTAGTTCCAGTTCAACTATTTTAAATTCCCCAACGGGCTCCACTCGAGTGTTTTTCAACTTTCTCTTCTTATTGGCTTGACACTTCTTGGGTTCTGCTATAGGGGCATCCCCCAATATCTTCAATTGAGGTCAAGTTTTCTGCTAGCTTGACTTAACTAAAATGCTGTAACACCGCCAAGCTTTCTTGATGTTACATAATAGTTCACCTGTGCTGGTCGGGATTGAGAATTTAATCTCCATGTGATAGGTTGACATAATAGCATGGAAATCATTGAGAGCTGGTAAACCAATTATAACATTATAAGCGAATAAGGTATCGACCATCATATAGTTTATCATTAATGTCATTCTTCGGGGTGCCTCTCCAAATGATGTTGAGAGGTTGATGGACCCTTCTGAAATGATTTTTGACCCCCTAAAGATGACCAGATGGGTATGCACAGGTTCAAATTTCAGCTGCCCTAAGTTCATCCTTTTCAACATGGAGAGAAAGATGATGTTGGCTGAGCTGTCATTATAGATCAGAATCTTTCTGACTTCAAAGTTGGCAATCTCGACGGAGACTATCATAGAACAATCAGTTTTATGGTCGATATTTTTCCCTTCAAGTTAGGCCAGGTTATTATCAAGAAAAGAGATGGGCTCTGCATTTGTCAATAAATGGAATATTATTTTGATCGACGAGAATTTGGTCGACTCTAACCTCCTTTGAGTTTGTCTTCTTGTTGATTTTGAGTTCTCCCCAATGGGACCTCCCGCAATCATGTTAATTACTCCTCAAATGGGCAGGCGGTCTTATTGGGCAAGTTTCTTTCCTTTGTCCTCTCTCTTTGGGCTAACCAATCTTTCTCTATAGGAAGTTTGATTCATTTTGCCCCTTTCAACTTGTATGTCAACGGCCACATATTTTTTGAAATGGCCTTGCCTGATGAGCTTATTAATTTTGTCCTGGAGATTAAAGTATTCATCTGTGTCAAGCCCCTTTTGTTTATGAAAATGGCAATATTTCTTCAATTTTTTCATTGCTTCAGTCTCCATCAGCTTTCTCGATTTCTTGAAGAGATTATCATGCTAGATTGCAAATAAGACCTCTCTTCTTGGGATATTCAGTGAAATATAATCATGAAAGCGCTTCATTGGAGATCGACCCCTCTCCTTATATTTCTGATAATCTCTTTCCTTATTTTTCTTTTTATCGACCTTAGAGCTTTCAAACTTCAGCTTATTAATCTCCTTCTAGGTTATGTATCTCTCCATCGAGTCAAGCAATTCCTCCATCAATTGTGGGTGCTCTCGCACCAAAGCATTGGCACATTCTTTGTGCTTAAGCCCCAAGAACAACACGTTGATTAAAAACTCAATCCTAGAGTTGTCGATCTTCAGGACCTCTGTGTTGAACCTTATAAATAAGTCACAGAAGGACTCCACCTCATTCTACTTGACAGTGTGGAGATGGGTATGGGGGAGTTTCACCTTTCGCCTTTCATCGATTGGAGAACTGGTGCAGAAATTTATGACAGAGCTGGTCGTAGAAATATATCGACGAGGGTTCCAACTTACCAAACCAATCGAGTGTTATGCCTTGGAATGTGGTCACTAATATTTTTGCATGGATGTACTGGTTATGCCCATGTAGTTGCACATATGTTCGAACTGCATTAGGTGCTTATTGGGATCTGTTGAGTCATCGTATTGTGAAAATCCAATTGGGACCTTGGCATCAACTGTAATGCGCTCGTTGATAATCTCTTGGATAAATGATGAGCCTCTCTCTTGACGAGACCTTTTGGGGGGCCCTGTAGGTTGGGCACCCTTTTTGTGTTTCTCCTTGAGATCTCATCGAGGTGTCTGTTTAGTTATTGTACCTGGTGGAAAACTTCTTCCCACTACTCTTGATCAACTTGGATAATGTTTCGATCAAAATAAGGCCTTATGCACTCAACCTTATCGCGCTGCGAGCTTGAATAGGTTGGGATCCACTTCTTCGCACTGGTTATGTCTGGAATGTTCAATCCTATCACACTGTGGGGCTCAATTAGGTCAAACGTGATGGTTTATGGAGTTAGCAATTTTTTTCCTTAGCTCAGGTTGACCCCTCTCTCCCTGGGGGCACCTAGTGCTTGCTTCTCATCTGGCTAGTGGTCACCTGGACTCCTGGCGACCATGACTGTCCTAAGGGGACCTCTCCTCTGGTGGAGATGGTTGTGAAGTTGTATTGCCAGTTGAGGCTAGCACGGTCATGTGCCTGTTCAATGCGGCAAAAAGTTGAACAGAGATTTGCGTAGAGATTTGTTCACTTATAAGTAGCATTAGCTGAGGTATAGTCAGCATTACAACTTGTTCCTGCGGGGCACTAGGGCCTAGGGCATGCGAACTTTGCTAGGTTGGAGAGGGTGGAGATACTGATCTTTTATTATCCTCTCTCTCTCTCTCTCTCAAATGCGGCTCTTTTAGTTGCAATCTCAAGTTTTCCAACAGACGGCACCAGAATGTTCTTCTTGGGTTGAGATCTGCAATCAATAGCAAACGTCAAATTAGCTGAGGTGCCCTCGGCTAAGGCACTTCGATGCTCATATTAGTATTGGTCGAGTGAGATAATCAAGCAGCTGAGTAAGAGCGTGTAGTGTATATAGCATTCTTGGGGGTTGGCTGGCAGTGAGATATTTATAGTCTTCACCTGGTGGATAATATATCTAAGATGCTCTTATCACATGTAGAGGGCCCATGTCCTTGCATAGGAGTTGTTGGTCATTTTCAATCTCGGTACTATTCTAAGTGGCATCATCTCTTATTTTTCAGGGTGAAAAGTACTTTTGGGGTGCGCCTCCCTGCCAGAGTTGGTGGTAGAGTTTGTACTAAGGTGGCACGTGCCATTAATGGGGAGGAACGCTATCTATCAGAGCATTGAATGCAGCAATGATATGAGTCAGTGCCAGAGTGAGCACTTTGGTTTACTAGAGGGATGGATAAATGGACTAATTGGCTTAAAGCCTCCCATCGGGTGCGGTCGAGAACTATTCACTCGACTGGATGGTTATGGTCGAGTGACCCAGCCTAGCTTGGTCCAAAAATGCCATTGGACTTTGAATGCTGAGTAAGCCTAAAAACCCTTAAGTCGATAATTTATTGGGTTAGATCTGTTGTGCTATCCCATTTCAATTAGATTGCTTATTTCAATATAACTTAAGTAATCAGCCACTTTGTTTAGATAAATCTTGAATTTTTTAAATAAAAATATAGAGCATTTTAGATTAAGATTAATATTTTTGTTTAATTAGATTATCCAATTTCACCACATTACCATATAATTTCAATGCATTTATTTCGTATATTTATCTTTCATCATGGAAGGGGGTTAGACAATGTGGCGTTGCCTGTGGCATGCGAGCTGCTGTGTTGACTATTGGATTGACATAATTCAGCCCTGTTGGGTCTCCATTTAAAGTGCCGTGGCGAGCTACTTGGTTAGAATTGAACATGTTGAGCTTTGTATATCAGTTTAAATTCTTTATTTATTTTTTATTTTAATTTATTGTATTTATATTATAAATATTTTATTTTTAATTCATTAATTTTATAAAAAAATATTTAATATGTATATCATATATTTATAAAATAAAATAAGAGATGAAATAGATAATATAATAGATAATTTAAACCGTTCTTATATTACCCTTATATAGACCTAAATTTTTTGAATTCAAACCCATCATTTCAATTTGAAATTAGGTTTAATTAGACCTAATTAATTTCGTGATTTCAAATCAATCAATTCAATTTGAAATTAAATTTTCTGAATTCAGAGACCTCAAACAAAGAAGGTTATGTAAGTAATACCCATGCCAAGCTGGCTTTTTTCGTGGAAATGGTGCCCAATTATCAGAGAATATATATATATATATATACAATTAATGATTAAGTGCTATCTTATATTCCAATTTATTCCAATTTACAGCTCAAACCAGAAAACAGAAAAAAGAAAAAAAAAGAAAAAAAAAGGAAACAATTAATACAAAACTTCTAAACAAACTAGCTCTTTCTTACATAAACATAAATTAAACACCCAGCTTATATAACTAATTACGACTACGATAACCTGAACAAGTATATACGCATGGAGGCAAACAGCCGCCGCTCAGCCACCAGCCACGGCCAACCATCCACCGTCGACGCCGCCACCATAACAAAAACAGTAGTACGACCACCTTCAAAAATTAGCTAGCATGCCCCCTAAAGTTCCTATTTTGTAAAATCCCTTTGTACAGAACTTGCCAGTTTTGGGGCATAGCCTCCAAATTTTCACCATTAGTCATCCTCCCAGCGCCGGCGGCCGGCCTTGCCAGATGCTTATTGCCGTAAGCTTTCTCAGCCGTTGACTCCGCCGCCACATCATCCGCAAACCTCACCTTCTTCTTTGGCTCATCTTTTAGGGCTCCTAAAAGTTCATGCAAAAGTATGTATATAAGAAAGATGATCAGCACTTAAAAGATTTCTTCTTAAATAGTGAAAATGTAAATTCTACAAGGATCGGAGGGGAAAGGAAGGAAGAAAAGAACCTGTTGAATTTTTGAATTCAAATTCCATTTTCTTCATGAAATTAGAGAGAAGGCGCTTGTGGGCTTGCATGGCAAGGAAAACCACGCTTCCTGAAACTGCAAAAACTGCCATGAAACCCGTTTTCAAAGAATTATCCATTTTTGCTTCTCCTTCTTGCAGTTCCCTCTTAATTATTACAATAACTTTACTTTGGCCAGGGCTAGCGATTCAAAGGGTAATTAATATTGCGATGTGAAAGGCCATGAAATGAACCATTTTCTGGATTTAATTAAAGATTGTGATGATGGGGACAAAAGCAGGTTTCATTCGACGAAGGTTTCAATGTAATGGGAAAAGGAAGAAGGAAATTTGTTGGTTGTAAGAAAATAAAAAATGTATCTTGGCACTTGGGGGAATTGACATTTTTCCCTTTTTTTTTTCCTAAAAAAGAATTATTATCTTTGGGTTTTCTTTTGAGCGCGCACACACACACACACATATATATCAACATATATATATCAACATGCCATCAATGAAACATGACCATTGACTTTAAAGATGAATTTATACCTAACAACCCTTTTTCTTCTTCTTTTTTCTTTGTGTGTCTGTGTGTCTGTGTGTTTATTTATGAGTTCACATATATATATATATATATATATATGCCCCTATTTTTACCCTCTTTATTGGATGTATTTCCTTCTAATTTCTTTAGATTCACAAGTCACAAGTTTTTTCTTTTCCTTTTTCATCTGCGTTCCTTATCAGCTTCTAATTATTCGTTGAGGGAAAAATTAAAAAAAAAAAAAAAAGGATAGCAATAAAGAATCAATAACAAGAAAATTATATTGATTGATTTAACTCCTAAAATAAGTAATTATACTTTTATAGGACCACGCATAATATTTTTGAGGTTGCAATCTTTAGATCAAGGATAAAACGGTCATTGATTGAACAATGACTTTAGCTTGTAAAAATTAGAAATATCTTAATCCACATGTATATTATCAAATATTATAAATAAAAAAATTCAAATATTTCTTTCTTCTGATTCAAAATTCGGCTTCAAATTGTATACAGGTAACTAATATACAAAACAGTGAGAGCCAATTCAAAATTTCTAGATAGGACATAAAAATATATGTGGCATACAATTTTTCTATTTTCAAATATCCATATATATGTGTGTGTGTGTGTGTGTGTGTGTGTTACTTCTTGAGAAAATTTGTATCAACAATGATAAAAAGAAATAATGAAGAACCAAATTATAAAAGTCACCGGGCAAATAATAATTAATGTGTGCCGTGAAAATAATAATTTAGTGGGGAATGTTGAATGGTCAATGATGACAAACTTCAGGCCCCTAGTATATTAACTTTTCCGTCACACTTGTGAAAATATTAACCAAAATAAATTGTTTTATTTTATGTTATTTATGCTGGAAGACATCTTATCTTATCACCATTTTCAACAAGTAACCACTTGGTTTGTCACATCTCATTGATTATTTAATTATAGCATTTGTTCCTCATTTAATTAATATATATCTACATTGAAAGTTATGATTTTGTTATCACTTATAATAAGAAATTTGTATTAATTAAACACACAAAATAATTTGAAAGCTTTATTATATGGAAAACTCTCAAATAATTAAATAATAAATTAGTTAAAATTAAGACTACATACTTTCACGTTGTGACACTCGTATTTATATTTTTTATTTTTTTAATATTTAAAAAAGAAAAATTAGAAAGAAATTTTGATGATGGTACTGATATTAATCACTGCACCTACTCATCATTAAAGATGATAGTCACCATCACATGATGGTCCAAATTAATTTTAAATTATTCAGTAAATGAATCTATCAAGATCAACTTTGCTTGCACGATTATTTAATGAAATGGCTAGTAAAATGTAAGATCGCATTTTTATTATTGTTATTTTTAGCGTTTTTTCTCGAGATTGCTTTTAAGCTAGGGTTTTCGTCTCGCTGCAAGCTTGTGTAACATGTAGCTCAAGAAAATTGTAACTAAAGTCGTGTCAAACACAAACACAAACTACCAATGTACTTATGTATTTAATAATCATGAAACTCTTTGTTTGAGAGTACCAATTTTATTAAGTCTGACCACCTATATGTTTCAAGATTGAATTAGTCCATCGCAAGATTAGGCTAGGCTGAGTTTGAGAAACATCTTTCATCCCCCAAAATTTAAAAATGATGAAATATTATTCATATTTGGTTCGAAGTCGATCAACAAATTTATTTATCATCCACAAAGTTAAATTTTAAGTTTCATTCTCGATTAATTTCAAATTTGATTGTGGATTGAAAATGTCATCAAGTTTAGGATTGTTGAGATGATCCTAACAAAAATTTTATAAAACTCAAGTCAATAAGAGTTGTGGTTTGAAATCAAAGCAAAAATCGATGTAGAATGATAAATTGAAGAATATACTCATGTCATTTAGTGATTGAGGATATTAAAATTAAATAGCTGGCATAGGTCTATCATGTTAGGTCTCGGTAAATTATTAAGATGATGCGAGATGTTATAGGAGAAAAATGTGTACATTCGACATTTTCTAATTTAATTTTCACTAGCAGTGCGGCCTAATTTTGCAGCACCTAATTTGTCTACCCATCAAACGCCGTTACTTGTGTTTGCAACATCAAAGTGCAGAAAAGCTTGAGAGACTGCAAGCCATCACACTAGAAAATCATGCAATGCTAGCATAATAAACACAAAGGCAACATAATTTACAGGTCATGCCCAATCTTACACTCATATTAACCCACACAATTAATACTGCACACCGAATTTTGCCCAAGGCCTACACATATGCTCTCTTTAATTTGGCTAACTCAAGCCGATCTCCCTTGTGAGGCCCTTGGTTGCGGCGCCATATAAGTTGGCCTATAAAACTACACACACAGCAAACATCCCTGCACGCACGTCCTTACAGCCAAGCCATGCACCACAAAGACTTGCTCACTCTATGTGCACTACCTTGAGCCATCATCAATTCATGATTAGCCACATCGACCACCAGGCGAGTTAGGCCACTAGCACCCTTCCTTCCCCTTTATAATAGTCTAGAACTTATAACCTTCATGACAGAGAATTAAATGTTGAAAAACTAAAGATACTACTTTCAAATGCTGGACTGTACATGTAAACGACTAAGTGCTCTACAACACTTAGCCAACATTGTATCGCACCATATGAGCACTCGTCGCATCAATTCATAGCCCGCTCGCAGTCTCTATCATGCCAATGCGACCCAATATGTTGAAGGGGCTAACAGTGCTAGGCGTAGTACTCTATAGATTTTATTTTGCGCTCCTAATTTGAAATGAACCTGATCAACTCCATAAAAAAAAATACAAGAAGAAGAAGAATTAGAAGATGCGAATAGTCGAGGTAGGAATATCATTTATGCTTGGGCCAACGTCAGTATATGTTTGAGGTGTTGCCATTTTATTAGAACTTTTGTTACAGTGTTAGAAGGGATATAGCAAATTCCAATTTTGTGGGTTGGGATGCCAAAAACAGAATCTCATAAAAGATAAATACATGTAGACCATGTAAATCATTATATACGTGTATGTAACTTGATCCCCTCAAAAATGGTGTCTTTACACTAGAGAAGTCCCATTAGTGCTGTCATGACAACGACTAAAAGATAAACGCCACAATTTGATCAAGATGATTTTTATCTCTATAATTAATAATGTTAGATTTGCTTCATTATATTCTAAATAGTAACTGGCTTTTAATCTCCGTATTGCACCAGGTAAAAATTTTAAATTTTATTATATTTAATTTAATTATGATTTAGATATTAATTTTTTCTATAGATATTGAAATAAGAAAAAATCATCGTTTTTTAATAAGTATTTTACTGCAAGCACCCTTCATAAAATATAAGATTATAAACTATTTTTTAAGTAAATAAAATTAGTCAAAACGAATATAAGAAAAAAGTAGCTTTATGGGCCTCTTAATAACAATTTCATAATTATTATTAAATTGCAAGAAAGTACTTTTCAAATTTCATAATTACGTAAATTAACAATATATTCTTGAAAAATCAAATGAACAAAATAATAAAATAAATAAATATATCACCGGGTAAAGAAAAATCATAATATGAAAAAGTAAAAAAAAAAATTGATCAAAAGTAAAAAATAAATGTGAAATTAGAATTTAACACAAAATTGAGACTTCAAATTCCTTTTGTAAATTAACCTGGCTCATAAACATAAAAATTTATTAATATTAGAAAATCATATTCAAAATATAAAAATACATGCATAATTAAAAAAAAAATTGAAAATTTAACTCACCAAGCAATGGTCCTATAGAGGTGAAGTAAAAAAGAAAAAATATTTTTGTACCTTTAAATATTAGTGTATTGCATGTTTGATTTTTTAATATATATTAATTGTAGGGATTATGAGTTTAGATTAAGAAACTTAACTTAAGTAAAACAACGAATTATAGAATAAAATATAATTTAGAAAAATATTTAAACTAAACAGAGAGAGAGAGAGAGAGAGAGAGAGTCTTACCATTTCGAAGGATTAAAAATATCAAAACTACTTTCGGACTCAATGTCTAAATTTATTAAATTAAAATTTAAATATTTAGTATAATATGTCAATAGCTAAATTTATGTACTCAAATTAGCCACTTATATAATAACTTAACAGTTGTTCTTAAATTATCAAAGGTAACAACGATTGTATCATACTTGGTAAGATTTTAAAATTCCTTAACATATGCACTCTCAAAATTATTATTTTTAAAATAAATTAGCCATCATTTTACTTTATTTGAAATAAATATCTTAACTTAATAACGTGGTTTATAATCTAATTCAAACTAATAATATAAACATAGCTAGTTTATATGTAAATTATAATTGGATCTATAGAAGTATAAATATTAAACATATAAAAAGTAATAAAATTATTTTTAAAAAATCAATTGAAAATAATATTACATGCACAAACTAATATATATATATATATATATGTATATATTGATTCCATACATAAATTAATATATATATACATATATAGATAGAGATAAATACAAAAATTAATATGAAATATCATATATATTAAGTACTTACTATTATTAGATATAGAATTATCAAAAAATCAATTAATATAACATTGACCTACTAATAATACAATAACTCATTTTTATAATAAAGTATATATGAAATTATTGAGATAGCAAAAAAAAATAAAAGTAAATTATTTACATGATTGTCATATAATAAATATTCTTAAAATAAGATTAAACATCATTTTCCTTTCATATATATTAGATTAGCAACTGTTGGAGAACGAAAACATTGATCGACCAACCGTTTTAACAGATCATTTTTCTTTGTTCCTCCGCCCATCCAAATATTAGAAATGCACTACCAAAATTTGGCCCAAAAGAACACATTTCTTTGTTTTTTTAAAGTCTTGAAACTTACGCTACCACTTCACACTGAAAAACAAGGATGCCAGAATACTTGGGAAGCGGAGATTCTTCTTTTTACGTTTTTAATTGCTTATTCCATTCGCAAAGAAAAATATTGTTTACATCAAGTAAATCAAGTTATTCGTAATAGTCATTTAGATCTAATTATTGATGATTCTTAATTAGTGAAGTACATGAGTTTCAACTACATACAATCCTTCGCTCATGGCATGAATTAGGACAGCATCAGATTGGGCCACTCAAATAAGAATATAAATTATCAAATTATATAAGTCACACCAAAGTTTTCCTCCATAATGTCTATGATGAATGTTAGTTAAGGCTGCGTTTGATTTGGCCGAACAGGTGATAGAAAATCAAATAATAGGATATAATAGTTTTTCTAATTTTAACAATTACGGTGCAAAATAATCTTCAAACTCAAGTCCACTATTCGTACAATAAGGAATCAATCAAATTTTTGAATGACAAACGTTAATTACTTATCCTCTCCTTTTCAAAATCAAAGCTATACGTAAATCCTTATATTTCAGCTGGTACCAGGACTTATGAAAATTTAGAATAATCTTTGTTGCAATATTAAATATCAAAGGAGAATACTAAATTTAGTCAATCAAAAATTACAGAATACTCACTTAATCCTCAATCTGGTCAATCAAACGGAACTGAGAATTACACAATATTCACTTAATCTCAGTTTACAAAATGAAGTGCGGCCTAAGAGAATACATGTATTTATAATTATGGTGAAAATATTTATTTGAATAATCTAATAAGTGGATAGTGTGAAATTTTTGCAATCAATAATACGTCACTCAAATATTGTGCGAGAGGAGCCGCCTGCCGTGACGTATGAACAGAAGGCGGTGATTGTTTTTAAGCACTACAAAAGAAGGGAAAGAAGAAGAAGAAGAAGAAGAAGAAAGAAAGAGATATTCAGTGACCACATGAAAGTAACAAGTAAATTAAGAGGAAAAGAATAAGAGAAGAGAAGAAGTTTAGATCAACTGCCCTTGATCCACTCACTCAAAGCAGAAAAGTATTATGATCCATCGGCCTTAAACTTGGTATTACATGATACAGAAAAAAAGAAACTAAACCAAATACAGAACCGTATGGCCTAATTCATCACCAGAAATAACAAAAACAATCCGTGGTCGAAAAGAATGGAATCTGGAATTTTCCTTTCTTTTCGAGAAACAGCACAATCTTCAACACTACTATTACATATGTTGTGCATGCACGTACCTAATCCTATGCAACTAAGTCGCTCGCCAATTTCAGCCTTTGGCTTAATTTTCCAGAGGTTAAGTAAAAGACTGGTTGGAGAATGAGGTAGAGGCAGAGGAAGCAAGCAGTGGAGAAAGAGAGGAACACAAGTCCGTAGAGTAGCCGTAGAGCCATTTTCACTGAGTTGAGGGAGGTGGAGTGGGGGATTGGCTAAATAGTCGGAGTGATGAGTGTGGTTTGAGTGAGATCCAAGATTTCAGATCTGACAGTTTTCCTTCTTTTTATGGGGTGGTCGTGGTCGTTAGATAAGACAATAAAGAAAAACGTAAAGCAAACGGGAAACCCATAATAAATATTGGGGGAACTTTCCAGAGGGTGGGAAACAATTTGCCATTATAAAACCTTTGAGCACTGGTGGAATGGGAGCAATAAATTTCTTTCTCTATCCAAAAAAAGAGAGAGTAAGAGAGAGAGCGCAATGAATTTCTTCGCCCGGTTCAGGTTAAATGACCCGACCTATTCAATTGACTTTATTTAAGGTTATAAAATTAAATTAAAAATTCATTAAGCTTTTTTGAAAAAAAATATTTAGGAAACCACTAGGTCAGACAATAAACTAAAGCAACAATATCGTCAGGTGTATATGGATGAAATGTACTCATCCTGCCAAGCAAGTCAAACAATATATATATATATATATATATATATTTTGCTAGTAGTCTTATTTAGAACATTAAAAGGTGTTTTTTCTTTTTCTTGAAAACTAAGGGAACATAAAAAGGTTCAGCTAACTGAAAAACCACCTTTTATATTGTTGGTGATATGGGATAATTCAATAGGCCTAACAGGTCCAACTTCAAATGAGACAACCCATGAGGTCCAACATGATACGGGATAATTCAGTGGACCCAACAGACCCAACTTCAGACGAAACCGCCTATGAAGCTTAAAAGCACATCTATCTGGTCAATCGGTATCGACCTCATTTGGTAAGCCCGCGGTCGACCCGTATCGACCTAAGGGTCATTTCAGAAGTTTTAGCATTCAAATCCGGTTGACATGAATCGACCTCCGGGTATAAGCTACCCAGGTCGAACCTCTCGGCACTGATGACACGTGGCAACTGATGTGACCGCTGCCAACTGATATAATCGCTACCAATAACTCCAACAACCCTGCCAACAACTCTAGTAGGGACATGCTCCTACTAGCATGATTATTCGAAAAAACAGGAGATTGCGCCATCTGGCACAGTACCGGGATTTAGATAAAGAATGACTCCCAACCCCATGTCATGGAAAGAGCCAAGTACACCTGATAAGGGTACTTGGGTAAAATCACGTCCACAGTAGGCTATAAATACTACAAGCACCACCACGCTATTTACACTATTCACTACATACTATCTATATTATCCGATCTAACAAAACTAACTTGAGCGTCGGAGTGCCTTAACCGAGGGCCTCTCGGCTAGTTGACGTGTGTTCTTGATTGTAGATCTCAAGCCCAAAATAACTTGAATCATCTGGAGTACTTGACCCTCCAACTCTTAACAGCATCATTTGGCACTGTCTGTGGGAACTCTTGAGATTGCAGCGTAAAAATGGTAAACACGCGCAGAGTAACTTCTGGGAGGGAGAAGAACCGGAGATCTACTTCCCCACCACTCCCTAACCCCCAGCAACACACAACTACTCCGGGCGCCAGCGCCCCCCAGGAACAGCTGGTGATGCTACAGATGTCTCAGCTGATGCAAATGATCAGTGAGCAGATTTTTGCCCAAATATCGGCT
>JACGDI010005323.1:145901-181837 GCA_014898725.1 Jacaranda copaia | reverse complement strand
GACAAGGACTAAAGCTCACTACACCTGATAGGGGCACCTTCACCATATCACACACCAGCAGAAGGCTATTAATACCTCATAACCATCCACGCTCCAAGTAATACCAAATACACTATAAACTCTCAATATTCTGTTCGATTATCACCTCTCAACCAGAACTAACTTGAGCATTAGAGTACCTTCGTTGGGGGCATCTCGACTAATTTAATGTGTTGCTGTTGCAAATTTCAAACCTCAAGGAGAATAACACTTGAATCATTCAACCTTCCTAATAAAATTTGCCCAAACACCATCATTTTTACTATAAACAACTTTCAACCTCATCAAATATTATTGTAGTAAACAAATGGTATTTTTTTTATATTTAGTAGATATAACAAAACATCATGATTATTTATACAATATTTGACCATAAGGATAGATAAATATCAACCCTCAACATCTCTTGGCCAGAGAAATATTTTGTGACGTGAACGAACCATCACGATTGCAAATGCCTTTTCTGTGGGCAGTCAGTCAAGTTCGATGATTCGCCCCTCGTCATAAATGGTTAATTGCCATACTTTAGCAAAATAAATATGCAGATTTGGATATTAATCTCTCAGTTTGGAACTAATAATGAAGCCAAAAACGTTGATCCTTGTAAAATGACAGGTTGCTCACAAGGGAAAAATATATACACGAGAGCCATGCTGGCAACTTGTATGTAATGTTAGAAGGCCAAAAATGCAGCAGCTGTACAGTTCCATCCCACACACTCGCTCTGCACAGAAGCATGGGCGAAAAAATATGGGCAGACAATGAAGGAAGACAGGAAATTTTCAATGAAGAAACCTTCTCTCCAGCCCAACCTCTTTCTTCTTTCTTTGCCCCATCAAAATTTTTCTCCCTTCTATTTTTCAAGGGAAGAGACCTGGAGATATGCAAATGAGAGACTTGAGGGATTTCACAAATATGCCTAACCCCTCTTCTGCTCCTTTAAATGATTTCAGCCATCATAAGTAGTCTATATTGACCATCTTATGGTATAGTGTGCATATGTAATTTCCAATTGGGCAAACTCCACGTTTGCGGCCTTTCATCTTGCTACCATTTTTTGATAAAATATTCGCATAATTCCTTATATTATGCGACCCATTGGCTAAATCAGGAAGGAGGATCTCCTAGTTTTTCTGATGCTCTCTGTCCTATATTCCTCTTCAGAATCCTCTACAACACATGCTGCAAGATCCTCACTTGACATTGAAGAGTTCGCATTTCTTTCTTTGTCCCTTTCAGTAGTGAATGCAACTTCAGGAGCACAATCCACCTCATTCTGTTCATCAATTATCAAAGGGGACTCGCCAGAACAAGTTTTGGAAATTCCAGATGAAACCTGCATTTCTTCCCTCATGAAACTGATAAGCGGGTAGTGGGTAGGGATTGATTTATCATCTTCATCAGCTTCGTATCTGCAGCTTTCAGTTTCCTCCGGTGGAAAAGTGGTTTGCTTCTTCAATCCTTCCTGTTTGAGACATAACAATTAGGAAATGTGTATAGTTTGTTTGAAGCATATTTCACCCATTAGAAGACAAAAATATTCATATAAAGATGAATGCCCTCTAAACACAGAGGGCTGAAACCACCAAATCATACAAATGTGTTGAGCAGTTGGTTATTGCTACACAGTCACCTGCCATATGGCAGGAAATCGATGCCATTTTAGAGAAAAAATAAAGCAACATTGTGGAACTCAGAATTTTTCTATATAAAACTTTGTTCTGACTTTTCTATGCATAGAAAAATATAATTGCCGAGAGATTACCTCCACTGGCAACCTCATATTACTGATGTGATTAATTGGCACCAGTGGCTTACGAAGCTGACAAATTTCATCAGCCACTGACTTGTCAATATTCCTTTGCTCAAACAAATATTGCTGCCCCTTGATCTCATAATCATTACTGGAGTTGAACTTGGTACCAAGACATGATTCTTCCGCACAATTCTCCTGTACAGATTGTGCACCGCCATCTCCCTCGTTTGTACCACTTTGAAGATATTTGTTGTTGCAAGTGCCTGAAGAATCTTTCAGGGCATTATCTTCTGCTATTCTGTAGATCAGTTTCCTAATGTGATCGCGTTTTTTGAGAGAAACCTCAGCAGGATGAAACCAATCCTTATTAAGCTGCAAAGACAGAGAAGTTCTGTTATCCTCCGCTGCATTTTCCTACATAAAATTAGGCATCCCACGGATGATTTGCCTATTAGACTGTCATTTTGAAAATGCAGCAAGAGCAAGAATTGCAACAACTAATTGAAATCCAAAAAGAAACTCAAGCAACAACCATGAATGCTTTCTTAGTGCTGGAGAAAAAGTAATTTACTTAACCTTGCATCAATAATAAAAAAAAAATTAGTTCCAGTGGAAGGATACTTCCATACCCACGCTGAACCCTATGCACCATATCATCTCAACTCCAATTTAATATCTTCTTTTTGAGATGTTTAGATGAAACATCAAATTCCCATGAATGAATTCTCATATTGCATGCTCAATCTGAATTTACTAAAATAAAGTTCATCTTAGAATTCAGTATACAGATTTAAAAGCTTCACGTATTACCATGTGCCAAACACCCGTAAGTTAAAAAAGCACAAGAAATACAGCCTACAGCACATTCGTCCATATATCATGGACGTGCTATGATGCAACATGCCTTTCTTCTTGGGAAAGGCGCACAAATATATTCTCCATATTATGGCATTACCACTAATATGAATGTGATAAGAGTGCATCACACCTACAAAACACTCATTCCACTCAAGAATATAAGCATCCACTTTAATCATAGAAAAGAAATGGGACATTAAGATCAGAGAGTGCTACATTTAACAAACAAATTTTCCAGTGCATTTTTTGCTAAGAACAGACAGAAACGATCAATATAAAGTGAGGTCATTAGTTTAGCTGAAATAAAGCAATGAAGCTTAAAACCTTAATCGGCAGGTCCTGAACTGGAGCATCAGAAAATGAACCATTTTATCATATTTATCTCAATAAAGATACTCAGAAGACAATCAATTGGTTAGAAGTCACTTAATGCATGAATTGCTTTGTCAATCCAATTTGCCCCTCTTCCAAACGAGAAAGGATAACAACTGTTTATGCCAGAAAAAATTATAATCTTTTTACTGCCCAAAGATAAAAGAGGTTAATGATTTTGACATCAAAAGGAAACAAAAAAGATAAAAATCAAACTGGTGAACACCATTTCAGTTGACATTCAGAAGAGAGAACCACTGAAATTCTATGATCAGAATTCTAAAGGAGACAAACAACTTACAAAGTCAAAATATTTAGTAGTGGTGAAGTTCGAAACCTGCTCCAGAAAAAGTTCCGCATAATGAAGCAAAAAAAGGCCACAATCGAACAAGTTTTCTTGCTGTGGCAGCTGATACAAAACATGAAAAGTGGCATAAAAACTGAGAACTGAAACAATGATAAGCAACATAATTAGACTGCACTCTAATATCTGGTTGCCTTGGTTGGCAAGTTTCACATTGTACTAAAAAAACCCTAACAGCTTTATCATAGATGAGTCCAACCCATCCTCTCATCAGCGGGGAAGTAACTGCTTTAAACAGCATGGCAGATGAAAAGAAAAGACTGCAAAAGCTTCCATTAGCCAAGGCTAATTCCCTACATTGATTAGGAAACATTTCCAAAAAAAAGAATTATGCAAAATAGTTCATATTTACATGAAAATTTATCCAGTCACACATTCTTGACAGTTAAACTCAGTTCCACTTTTTACCCTCAAAGTTAAACTTTAATTCCAGATGATTCTTTCACCTGGTCGGATGAGTTCTCCCTCCCAGATCTTCAACTAAAAACCTCCACATCTGTGAGTGGATTATTAAAAAATGTCACGTTATTCATCCCACAAAAAGCTGAAGTAGTTAAGCTTCCTAACTGATACTTTTGAACCTCATTATCCATTGCAAAAAGGAATTCCGAAGACGTCTGTTTTCCACCAAAAACTACTCCAAATGAAAAATCACCCAGTATTTATTCAATTAATGCAAGACAATTATTTTAAAAAGATGACAGGAACGGAGTTAGGGCGGACAAAGAGAACCTGAAGTGCAACAAATTCTAAATTCAAGAACTTTGTTGAAAATTCTTCTTCCTGTTTATTCTGCTGCTCCTTCCATTCTTCCCACAAGTAACTGCCATTTCAAGATAAGAACAGGCCAGTTTAATCCTGGTATCAAAAGCTTTCAAGAATTTCCAAATACAAGCAAACCCAAGAGGAAGGGGGTGAGCCCTCAGCAATGTTATAAGGGAACTAATCTCGAACAAGAAAAGATAAAAAAGGCAGAAAAAAAGGGAATATTCCCATTGTAATTCCATGGCAGAATCCTGGGAATTCTCTGCCAGACCAAAAGGGGAGCTAACTCTTTTTTCTTGATGGTTAACATAAAATGCTACGCTGGAGTAATCTGCCTATGAATCAACTAAAAACAAGTTCACAGAAAATGGCAATTCAGGATAAATGATCGCATAAATGAGAATTTTGGGTAAAAGGAGATTAAATTGAAGAAAATGTCATCTCAAGAGAGGATATGTAAATACATATCATTCTGCAAAAGCTCAGTGTCCCTTCCCAAAAGAGTAAATAATTCAATAATAGCACCCACGTTGCATTTCCACTTAACTAATAATGCATAATGGAATGTATTCAATCTCATACAGATTTGATGTTACTCTTTACATTGGTTCTGGGAATTTCAAGTTTTTCCATGGCTAATTAACCATGACTGCTAAAAGAATTCCTTGTCGAGCTTCCTGGATCAAACATGGAAAATTTTATCTTTTGCATGGTCTAGCCAAAACCCACATGGCAATGTGAAATTGAATTTTCCTTGTATAGTTACTTCCTTCAGAGTGTAAAGAAATTGCATGTCAAGTATAAATATAATTATTTCTTCTACAAATGGCTTACACTCTGGCCAGACAAGATGTACAGTAACACTTCCCCATAGATGAGAATCTACAAAAATTGCATTGTAGAAGGTTTCTTTTCGCTTTGAAATAACACTAGCTTGTCTTATCAACTACCAACAGCTTACCTTCTAATAAGATTCTCGAACCCTCTGTGGCTTCCTCTAATAGAATCCATGTGTAAAATGCATGGCACCTTAGATGGCTCATCCATGAGATTTTCTGCACAAGGATATCCAAATTTGAAGTGGAGCAGCAATAACTAAATAAATAAACTGCAAGTGACATGAAGACATCATGCCTCTTAAATTAGCAACTTCCCCAGGATGACAGATAATGATCAAACTCCAATGCAGGCTGCCAAAAGGGGGGAAAAAGCAACCTTAGACAAGAACTAAAAATTCTATATATTTGAAAGTTCCATAGCAGCATTTATAACCTGAAGTTCACAGGTATAAATACGTAGTCTTTCTCAAAAAGGTCTACATTTCTTGTCCATTTACGAACACGTTGAAAAGCATCTTGTCCTTTCCTTTCTCTAGATGAATCTCGATCCATACCCGCAAGCTTCCGAAAGAAAAATGTGTTAAAAAAATGGAACCTACGCTGCCCCTCTGGTTTAGTTTTATTTAGAAGATATCTGTCATTCAGCCAAAAGTTGTCAGTAATGGTTTGTTTTGATAGAGGCACAACCATTTCTACTCTAGTAATCTCATAATGCAATTTTAAAAATCACTCTCTTGCAATGCCATTATAAATTACATTGCCAATTATTGTTAAAGGCCTTAGAAGCAAGTCCTTGTCGAGAAGAAAACATCAAACTATCAATAACCTCTACTACATTACAAAATTAGATGAATTATCCAGTAGAGAGACAAATTTTATGGTGCTCAGAAATCTCTATTTCTGACAGTGGGACAATGAAAATATTCTTTTTTCCTTGATTTCAAGGGTCAAAAGATCATGAGGGTGAGGTTGAAAATATACTGAAGCAGAAATTGTACAAAAGAAAAAAGAAGCAAAGAAGTCAAAAGAGAAGTACTGGGACACGATGAGATGAGAAGCATCATATTTTGAAAGCCACACTAGGTAGTGAAACAAAAGGACAGACACAAAATCATGGACAATTAAAACACGCTTCATCAAAGATATCCACATCTCAAGATGTCTATTGAATATATAGGAAAATAAACATTAATCAATACTAGTTATGTATGACGTGGTGAAATATTTACCAGATCTGTAAAACTTACTTAATATAGAAGTCAATGATGGTATCATTGATGAAAGTCCTTGGCTGTAATAGCTCAATGTCCCTTTCACTTATGAATACAGCATCAGGATCCCCATCCGGATATATTATGTCTTCAAAGGACTTGTTAAAACTACATTCGCTGCAATTCAAATGACAAACAGTTCGATGATACTCTTTCCAATAAAAGTAAAATTAATGAAGAAAATTTTAGGAAATGAAAAAAGGAAAGAAAGAAACAGAAACTGCAACAAATGACATGACAGAGTCAATTATAGTTTAGTTTCATCTATATCTAAAAGGACAGGAAAATGAAAACTAGCTAGATGACAAGCTTCAGATTCTATAATCCAATGAAATAACTAAACAGTCAGGCAACAAGGATAAGAAAATAAATATTTGAAAACAGACAAAGTAATACATGTTAACGCGTGCAATGAACAACATAATTCTTGGCCCAACATCAAGGTGGCATGAACAAATGACACTCATTGCTATAAGTCCGTATGCAGATTATATGATCATAGTATCACATGAAAGCATGAATTCCGAGCATGAGAACCACAAAATTCATAACAGACCCTCAGCATCAAGAGAACAAATTTTTTTCTTGTAATACAATTGCCATTTCTCCAAAAATCTCAACTTCATCACCACTCCTCAAGTCTGTGATTTGTGAAATTTTTCAGGCTTTGTTGATTGACCCAACAGCAAACTAAAGGAAAGAAGAGCAAGGAGAAAAAGCAAAGGAGGAAAAAGGACGGATTACATTTCTTGTTGGGGTTATGCTGCGGACAAGATTCAAAGGCCGGAGTTCTTAAAGTTCTCCCTAGCTGGATACTTTTTCTGCTGCAGAAACTCTGCAAAACACCTATTAAGTGTTTATTGTTTTTCACCAAGGTCAAGGAAGAACAATTGTCAACACTCAAAACAGAATGAGTAGCATGGAACATGTTTTTAGTTCACCTTACAGTCCTTACCAAATTTTAGATTATTAAAAAAGAACAGAAAGAAGCAAGAGGTTTCAAAACAATCCCTAGGCCTGCACGTGCATATACATTAATTAGAAAAACAAAGTGGGCATTTGGTTATGTTTTGTGGTGTTTTGGTTTGTATATTTGTGAAAATGAATTTTGCATTGGGATTGGGAAATGTGATGTATTTTTGTTTGTGTTTTGGGGAAAACGTATAAAATATTTTGAGGGTATTTGTATGTTTGGTCATGTTTTGGGGGAGGATATTTTTAATTATTGATATCAAATTAATTGCTTTTAATCTAGTAAATAGAAAAAAATTTGACTTAAATATTGTTAGTTGTATGTATGTATAATATGAAAATATATATAATAAATATATGTGCATATATGTAATGAGGAAAAGGAATACAAAAAACCTGAGGAGTTTTTCGTAAAAAATAATTAGCAATTTGAGGGGTATTTTAGGGAGCTCACTATTTCCCATTTTGGAGGCAAAACTTTGTGTAATATTTGGGAATGTTTTGGGCAAGGGTGTCAACGAGCCAAGTTGAACCCGAATATAGCAAGCTCGCACATTAAAAAGGTGAGGGCTCGGGCGAACCTTATCAAACTTTATCGAGCTCAACTCGATGAGCTCGATAAGACTTGTTACAAGTTAGCAGAAGAACTCAATTCATATAAGTTCGGATGAACACGAGCTTGTATAGGTTTGGATTAGTTCGAACTCATTTAGGCTCAAAATAAAATCTATAATTATAAACTTTTCAAAAAAATTTATTCTTTTCTTAAAAATAACTAACAAAATATTAATATTATTATTATTATTTATTTATCTTTATGAACCTTATTATATATTACTATATATACAAAATATAAAATAATATTGCAAACTTTTCAAGCCAAATATTATTGAGCTTAACTCGGCTCAACTCATTTAATTGACGAGCTTGAGCTGTTCACGAATCGTCTCGTCTCATTTACACCCCTAATTTTGGATGAAGGATTTTCTTCCCCCAAACGTTGCCAAAAATTTTCCACATACTCAAACATATTGATCTGTTCTGAATTTAAGATGAGGTTTCTTCTAAATGCAAGAGAATGATCTGTATACTTTGTCCTACTAACAATTAAGCCCTCTTATAGATGATACACACTAAGGCCCCAATCTACAATGAAAAAATTCCTAGAGCAACCATATTTCCGGCTGCAAAGCTAATTATTCTTTTGCTAAAATATCACTGCTAGTTTTGAGAAAAGGAGCTCAACTTGGTTCATCCCAAAATAGTTTACATTGACAAAGGAGCAACATCAAGATGAAATTAAAGACGGTTTCTTTTAATTATGTAAACAAGCCTAGTATAAGTCCATAGGAGTGGTGCTAGTATATTAAATATTCTTTAATGTATCAATAGATTTATAGAAACTCTTTGTTTGTGATGTAAGTTAAAGAGTAATAACTAAGACATTAGTTGGAAAGTGCAGCATTGAGAAGCTTGGTTATCAATAATATTACAAAGGGCCCCACCAAGGATCGTGGGTAATTCAAGTAAAATTTCATTGTTTTGAAAGATACTGCATGCATACTTAACACACCTCCTGCAGCCTTAACCCTGAACATTCACCCTTGTATCAAGTTTTTAAAAAAAAAAAAAAAGGAAAAGAAAAGAACAGAAAGAAAGATCAAACTGATTTTAAAGGTGATGAAGAATTACACTATCTCTAGATAAGTGATACAAACAAATAAGGTCAGATTACTGAAAAATCAAGGAGAAAAGCAAGGAATATGAAAAGATATTCAAACTTTTCTCAATAAATAACTCAAGTTCTTCAATCAAAAAACATAAGGAAGATCCTACACAACTTTCTTTGGTAAATCTCATTTGACTGTAGTACACTGCTTCTGAATTATCCCTCTCCCCTACCCTGATCCACCAGCAAGCTTCTCACGTTTTTGTGAAAAAACACGAAATTGTCTTTATTTAGCTTAGTTATTGAACCTAGCTAGCAGATATCGTTCGAACAAAATAAATTAATTCTGCTTTACCACAGACAAGATGCTATAACCAAACAAGGAAAATGTTTCCAGGAAAAAAATAGGTATTGTATGAGCAACTTACCTTGTAATGGTTTTCCATGCAGCTCTATATTTCAGATCCAATGATTTAATCTCTTCTTGTTTTTTGAACCATCGAGGATCATCAAGAACAACAAACTCCAGTTCCACAGTGCCTTCACCAAATTGGAAATAACTAAGATCTAAGGATAAAACCAACTGATTGCATGTACATGTGCTGTAAAAACTATCTAATACAAAAAGCTGCCCAAAATGTTGAATTAAAATGTGCATCAGGAAGTAATATGAAGTCTAAGAAAATCACCAAAGGTGGAGAGCATTTTAGGCAAAGTAAAGAGAACATCGATGCAAGTTTTAATCGTTCAGCAGTTTGATCTGCATTACAGTTTCAGTTACCCACTACAGGCAACAAGGTTCATTCTTTTTGAATGAGAAATATGATATGGTTTACAGTTCTATTAAATCATTTCTGCCAGGCCAACATGATATATCACTATAACCCATTCAAACAATGCATATCAGATGCTATAACGAGCTACATGACAGGTAAATGGTTGATCACTTAACCAATCAGAAGATATTCACCTTCAGTTCACCCAATCGCAATATCCATTATAACTACATTTTCTGTATCATCCTCTCAGTCACTATGTCTTCCTGAGCACAACACATAAGCGAACCTGAAACCTGTATACTCATCCTAGGTAGTTCACAATAAGCCATAACTCATTCTAAGTTCTTAAGAAGAAAGGAGGCACATCAGATTGTTTGAACAATAGCAATGACATTTCCCAGCAATATCTAGGATTTGCAGAAGAACAATGTACACATTGTTGAAAGAAGGAGAGCAAAAACTACATGCACTAGCTCCATCAACATTTAAGCATTTTATGCATGATTGCTTGGCCAATTGAGTAGAATCAATTAAAGCACTAATGCTATGAACACAAGGAGTTTGAAGCTAACCAAAACTGAGTATTCGACATGGAATATATGTTCTTCTTGAAAGCATGCCAATGTAAAGGCCATCCTTATCAAAGAGAAAGGTCAATGAGATTCAAAAACCTTCAAATCTCATAATAACAGGACAAAAGTGCAGAACAGTACACAGCAAAGAAACGAAAATTAGATTATCCATAAAATATCAAATACATTCCAAAAATTTAAACAAGCATAGTTCCTTTAAGATAAAATGAAATGAATATAGAACTTTAACCATTTCACACGCCAAGAAACAAAGAGAAGAGGTGAATCCACTGAAAAGAATCAATGACGAATAACAGATCATAAACCTGAATTCCCATTCCCAGTTTCAGCAATATTCATGCCCTTGCAATTTAAGTGTAGGTTCACAAAATCTGCTTTAACCTATATTTGGCAAGTCAAGAAAATTGCAAGTTAAATCTGCATTTCTCATCCACATGGAAATCAGTAAAACTGCATTTAAGAAAAGGACAACTACACTCACACTTTCATATTGCTGATATTCAATTTTCAAAATATCAAAGGTCGACCATTCAATACAATAAGCTCTCCTTGTCTCACAAAGGGGTGAACCCTCTAGTCTGATGCACCTCTGGGAGAAAGTCAATAGACATCTTGTATAATACTTGTTCCCATATTTAGCATAATTGGGAGCAACAACTACAATAGCTTCCTGCACACCCAAAGCCAAAAAAAAAAAAGACACAATCCATAAGTGAAGCAGAAAAGACTCTCTCCTATTTGGGTGGGGGGGAGTTCACAAACATAGACCCTAAGCCCAAGGAAGAAGATATTCATGTACTTACTTAATAATAAAGTATGAGTAAAGTGATTTCTTAGTATTATTGTGTAAGAAAAAATAAACATGTATTAAGATTTGAAGAATTTCGTTGTATGCAACATATAACAAAGGAACAGTATTTCCACATTCTTTAACTCTCTACATAAGTAAGGTAACCAACAACCATTACTTCATAGCAATTCACTCACACAATCATTACTCTTGGCACCATAATTTGATGATCGTTCTTCTAATGGATCTGAAAAAAGAGCCAAGAAACACAAATTGTAATGGTGTCTGAAATGTAAATGAGATGAAAATAAATCACTGTAAATGCTATGAAATTATTTCTGATATGGCTGAGCCATAACCTTTATTCTCTGCTTGATTAAAAGAAGAAGTTGATGGTCTCAACTCCATGATTTCATCTTCATCAGAATCTACATAAAATACCTTGATCTGCATTTGAGAAAGACCAATGAATCCCGGTTTATTTGCATCAATGAATTGATTGATAGATTAGGATATAGAGAGCAAGCAAAAAACTCAAGCACATGACTGGATGAAAGGTAAAGCACTATTTGAACTGTTTACATTCTTCTTGGCAGTCATGTAACCTCCTGGTTTTCTGCTCCCCTGTGCCCAGGATTTTGCTTCACAAGAAGAACATCCAAAACCCTGATGCTTTGAGAAAGAAAAAGCATGTGATTCATAGTTTAAAGAAGCAGGTGATACAATGACATCTGTCTCAGAAGTTCTATTTTCAAACACACTATCAGCAACATCAACGTCTGACAAGTTATTTCGTGAATCATTTTGTTGAACTGCAGTTCCTTGTGCAACTGCCAAAAATATTTTATGAAAGTCAGAATGGCATTTCAATATCTTTACATAAAGTAATGATACAAGGAATGCAGAGGTGGGCTCTAATAAAATGATAATGATAAAACAAAGGCAGAGACTTAATGAAATTAAAAATACAAATCAATAAGGGCCAACTGTAAAATTAGTAAAACTAACTACTTATTGTTATTTCATTTGTGAAAAACAAAAATGCACTTCATGAAAATTAGTTAGGAAAATTCTTTATCTATACAAATGACAACACCACTAATGTCAAGAAATAATAATAAAAGATAATGTAAATTGTTTTAACAAGTACAAACAAACAAATATAAGTCAAAGTTTCAAAACAACTCCAGTGTCTAATCATCACCACTGGATTCTTCATCCCCAATAGAGAGTAATGAGACTTGAGAGCTATGGCGGCAGCAGCAGTGGTGCAGGTTATTTAATGAGTAATGGTTATGATATAAAGAGTAATGAGATAGTGTAAGTGCAACAGCTTTTTTATTTTTTTTAGAATAGAACAAGGCATACTTTCCAATTTTATAAGACTAGACCTTAATGTTGGTGAAACCAAAAAAGCACGCACCTTGGCTTTGGGCTATAGCCCATAAAGCGTGCTAAAGTGCGCACTTTAGTGAAACCTACATCACATTCTGCAAGGAGCAAAGAATTGCGCCTTGCTGCAATATGCATTATAGCACACAAGGTGCATGCTTTTTACAACTATGATCTCATCAATGATAATAAGTTACAAAGTCAATGAAATCTAACCACAATAACCATGCTGATGTGCAAAAAAAAAAATTCCACATATGGTATCATCTACGGTCCAATTGATCATTATTTGGAAGAAAATAATTAAGCAACTGTAAAACTAATGACTAAATCAATAATTATCAATTCATTATAGAAATAAATTACTGGAAATTTAATGCCAACAAGTTGATGGATAAATAGCATCATATTGCAGGCTCTTTTTAGGGAAAAGATACTCAATATAAAAGTAAAACATGCCAAATAACACATATAACTACACAAGAAAACATTAATTCATTTCGACTCATCTTGCAGCAACAATATTTTATCAACTGGTTAGACTCTCAATCCCAGAAACCAATGTAGCCCCCAACTTGAACCATATAAATATTCTTACCAGTTCCCACACTTCCATAGAAGCAACTTTAGATAGAGGCAGGACTTAAAATTTGACCCAAATAGATTAGGAATTTACTCATTCCCACATACTTCCAAAGGTCTGAAAATGTCTCATTTAACAATTAAATCACCCAGATGAACTGAATAATACTTTGATCAATCATCTATGATGTTATATACTTCTATTCCTCTATTTTTTCCACCTTACAAGTTTTCAACTTTTAACCTTTTTTATCTGAAGCATCCGTACTACTTGTATAGACTGAAACATCAAACTAGAAATCACATCATCCTTCATAGTTCCACTCCTCCAACTGCTTTACCCACATACATAACATAATTACACATCAGTGACCAACAACACAGAACTACCATCCTCATGGCTTCATCTTACGTGATCTAAGAATTTTTACGGAATGGCTGCCCAATCTAAAGGTGGAAGATTGGAACTTGTTTTGTGGACAACCTCATGGCTTCATCTTCAAGTTTATGATTTTCTATTGTGCTTGAAGATTTCCACAAAAAACGAGAATATGAAACCCAGAAAATTGAAAACACAAACTGGAAAACAAAATTCCCAGTTTCCCTTTAAGTGAACCGAATATCTGAAATCCCCCGTTAAACAAAAGGCCATTGTCTCTGTAAGACACAGAAGTGCGCAAAACACCATCATTCAAACAACATTATCGCTAGCATGACACCACCTTCAAAAAAAAGCTAGCCCCATAACATCATCCAACAAACAGCGTTTCATATTAATGTCCCAAAAACCATATTATCACAATGATTGCCCGGGTACGGACTTACAGCACTCAAGAAAAACGTATTTGTCAACGGGTTGACGACGACGTTGGGGTTTTCTGGTAGGGCTTTTAGGCCCGAATTTGGCGAGAGCTTTACGGGATTCATCCTCGACTCGCAAGTCATCATAATCGAATTCGAACACTGATAATTTGTCGTTCTTGCTCGCGCCGTCGCCATGTCTATTACTGCTGGAGGAATTAACTTCACCACCAGTGGAGGATGTTTTCTTTGAATTTCTCCTCTTTCTCATAGCGACCAGTGAAATTTTAAAAAAATGGAATTCGGGGAGAAGCGGGTCGGTTATGATCTTTTATAGGGAAAGTTTTGAGAGTCCCTCAAGTGGGAAAATCAAAATTTGCCTCTTGGTGTGTTTGATAAAACTCGTTAAAGAAATAGAAACAAACGCTTTTGCTTCGTTTAAAAAGCGCTTTCTTTGTGCTGGAAAACTCGTTAGCATTTTCAAAATGGAAATGCAAGAAGGAAAATTCATGCGCAGCATAATTATTTATAAAATATTTTAGAATTTTTAAAGTTAAGCTAGCTTATGAACAATAACTACAATCTAATTTTGACCAAGTTGCACGACCTCAACATAATAAGAGTCAAAATAAACCATAAATAATCATTATCTTAAATTCCAATCTCCTACTCAATAGAAATAAGAATAACCAGTGAAAGTAATCTACTTAGTTCAAGTTTATCCGGTGGCTTAAAACTTACAATTAGAATGGTCATTTTTTGTTGTTCCAATTTTTATTCTCAACTGCACATCTAATACGAAAGTTAAAGATAATCTAATTTAGAATATCTTTGTGCAGATGAAAAATATTTAATGTCTAACGCTAGGATAATTAGTTCTATCATTTTAATTTTTTTTAAATTTTACATTATCATTTAGAGAGTTGGGTGTTTTAAAGATAAACATGGAATATTTTACATTATCTTTTTAGAGAATTAGTTGTGTTAGAGTTAAATAAGAATTTATTTTATATTATTTTATTCACATCCATAAAACAATTAGAATTTTTGAGAAACCTATAAACAGGCAAATATATATATATATATATAACTTGCGAGTTGCAACACACAATTTGAATAATAAAAAAAGTTTTTAAGTTTTCTTTCTGTACGCGAAAATTATTTTTTTTAATTTATACTTCAAACTTAATGTGAACGGGTTTTTTCATTTAAGTTATTCGTACAATAATTTGTATTTTTTTCTTTTTTTTTAAATTTTATCTGCTTATCAATCTCATGATATAGAAAATTTAGTTCGTAAACATAAAATATATGCCAAGGGCCAGAAAGTAACAAAAGAAGAACATATAACTGCTACTTGCAAAGATTCAATAGACTACTCGTGTAATTGCCCTTCAATCTATAACCATCTCCACACAACACCATCCAATGCAAGTGGCCTTATGGCAGAAAACTCTGAAAAGAAACAGCCAGGAATATTCATAAGTCAGTATGTCCTAATAGCAAACACTACAAATGACAGCAGGAAAAATAAAAAGATCCAAAAACTAGGAAATGAACTCCAGTGCAGCTCAGTGGAAGCATGGACTGATTTTGGCCTATGGTGGGAGCAGAAGGCCAGCAGCCATTCTTAGATTGTGAAGCATCAGAACCATTTCGAAAGCCAGATAAACGAGGGAGGAATTGTGTTAGCAAGCATTGGAAACTGAGGAGAGCTTATTCTTCAGCACCAGCGCTTGCCGCACTTAGGTCCACTGACAAATCGAGAATCTAAAGAACCAAATAACAAGAGACATAAACATAAGTGTACATTGGAGTTATCATGTTATCTCTGTATGTCACTAGGACAAAGCACGTATCTGCGGCTTACCTTTCCAGTTATCTTTGTATACATAGTCAACACATCTGTCACTGTGGACTCAAAGTGTGTCGTTGCGTCGTAACTCTGCAACACATGATAAAAAGAAGTTAATTTAGTTAATCATCAACAAACTAGTTAATTATAAGCACTTGTTGCACTGAGGTAACAAGCATGTTATTTTATTTATGTTTTCACAGAAAAAAGTTACAAAAAGAAAGGGGATCCTATTTGATATGTATAGAAGTATACAGACTCACCATTGATATAAAACAATGATCGGCTTCAGCGTCGTTAGTGGGTACAAATCTGTCATAAGTGTCATAAAATATCTCATCAACTGGTCCAAGAAGGTCTACTCCTGGCTTCAGTTCAGCCTCTGGGTTGTCTGTCTCGGCTTCTGCTGAAACAAATGCTATATATTTTCCTTTTGGGGCCACATTGTGAGCATAGGAGCAGCAGAACAGATACCTGTTTCATCAGAATTGAACAAGTCTATATTCAAGTCTCATGCCTCAAATAAATAGGATATCAGAAAAATGAAAATAGTAAATGAACTCACATATCAGATTTACGACCAAGTTGCTTCTGTGGTAGAATGACTTGGGCCGAGTGAGAGTCATTGGTGTCTGGGATTGGGTGGCTCATTATGCATATAGCACGGGAAACCCTTCCAACCTTTTTGACCTGTGATAAACCAAGAAAGACAGCAAGTATGTTTTTGTTATATCGTTGTGAAGATCAAGAAGCAGCGTCGTTTCATTTTTACTGAAAATTACCTTATCAGGTAAATATGATGGATCGCAGACAACTTTCTTGCATTTAGCAGTTTCTCCTTCAGAGGTTACTCCAATGGCTTTTCCATCTTCACCAAACTCCACCTGCAAATCACAAGTTTGTAATGTTGAAAATAGAAGAAGAGAATTTAGAATGATAAAATTAGTTGAAAAATTACCTTGCATTGTGGCTTGTTTAGCATGTAAGTACCACCATAAACTGCACTTAGACGTGCAAATGCCTGTGAATTATGACAAATAATCAATCACACGAAAGAAAATCCAGACAAGTTAGTATAGCTGAGGTGATATACAGACAGAAAGAAACCTGAGGCAATTCTCCCAGTCCATATAATGGATATATGTAAGGGGATCCTGCTTGAAAGCGTGCCAAAGATTCTGCATAAAGCTGTTTCAAAAGAAGAAAATGGTCCTTCTTTATCAATAATAATTGTCTCTCTGATAAAACAACTTCCATTTGAAAATTATTTAACAAGAATCTCAGCATTCGACATAATATACAGGATAAAATTATTTAACAAAATCCCACCTTCATTCTCTTAACAAAGTCCATAGCTGGCTGGTCCAAGTAACTATCATCGTTATACAGAGCCAAAGCATGGCCTATAAAATCAATTGTGTCATCTTCCAGTTCATATTTCCTGCATTAAATAGCAAAAGAAGGTTTTCAAACAGAAATTATCGGACAGTTCATATGATGAAAAGAAAAGATTTTCATGTTAACAACATCAGACAGCAGAGTATGTTAATTTGAGTCGACATATAATGTCAGAAAAATACAACAGCATGCTTCAAAAAATGTGTTCAGTATTAAAAACTAACGCAATAACTTCTCTTGCAGTGATTGTGTTCAAATCCATCCCTTGATGAGTCTTGGGATCACTCTCTTCAAAGTCTTGGACAAATATGAAGAACTTTCTAGCCCGTCGCTTTTCAAAAAGCCCCATTAATGGGGATTTCAGCGCTTCAACATCAGTGGCCGGAACTTTATATATCTGTAGATTAATTTGCAAATGAGAAATACGCAGAGGTAGAAAGCATATAACAATAAATCTTGAAAAACAGGCAAGTCCTGGATCAGGCAACCATACCTTTCCTTTGTTGTAGACAAAACTACCATCTACGGCCTTAAAGTTGAGATACTTGGTAACATTTGTATGGATTAGCACACGGACCAAAGTTCCATTTGCCATCATGAACTAGAAAATCAAATTGAAAAGTTCTCAAACTGACCTTAGAGCATTGAGCAAGACAATAGAAAGAAAATTTAGTATTTCATTATATATCATAAAATCTCATATACCTTAGGAATCATATCAACATTGTACTCTCTGCATGCACCTAATTGGTCCGGGGCATCTTCGCTTCCCCTGAAACGCTTCCAGAGCTACAGAAAGAAAGAGGAAATTATCATACAAACAGAGAAACTGATAATAGGAAATCCCATGCATCACCTTTTGCTATGAGCTTAAATATGTTAATATTTATAGTAGGATAAATGATGTTCAATTGATTTTGTTTTT
Source organism: Jacaranda copaia (assembly GCA_014898725.1). Taxonomy (NCBI): domain Eukaryota; kingdom Viridiplantae; phylum Streptophyta; class Magnoliopsida; order Lamiales; family Bignoniaceae; genus Jacaranda; species Jacaranda copaia. The sequence goes on along the minus strand of JACGDI010005323.1, from coordinate 163,817 downwards.
CTATAAATGGTAAAATTGGCCAAAGGTTTAGTATTTAAATACTAATTGCATGAGTTTGTGAGTAGTAATAAATCTTCCAAGCATTACCTGAGTTAAATGGAGAGAGGTGGACGCTCCTCCATAGTAGTCATTTATGTCCACATGCAGCACCTGTTTGCAAAACTCACAAGAGTAAAATTATGAAGCTCTATTCTCAACAGACGGGGAGCAAATATGAATTGGGAGGATGTTTTTATAAACTCATCAAAACATCTATAATTATAAAATATTTTATAATTTTTTTTAAAAGAAGCTTATGAGCTCCAATGATAAAATATTAGAAATAAGACCAGTTTTAAAATCTTATAAGTACAGTTCATAGCTTATTTTAAAATTTTACTTTAATTTTAGCCATGTTAATGATAAAATTTTCATTACTAATATTTTATAAGTTCCAAAATTTTATTTTATTCCAATAGTTCAAAATTTTATTTTTAAAATAAGATATAATATTTTATAAATACTGAAATCATCTTGTATATTCTTTCAAGTAAGCTTAACCAAACACCACCTCAGAGACATAAAAGATGGGATTCATCATAAATATAAATTAGTCACGATTGAAAGTACTTGTCATTAAGTAAAATCTACTAGATGGCCCTCTAATTAAAAAATCCAGTGAGTGAATAATTTATTTAAAAGATTTTATAATATTTTACATCTTAAGAGATATTTTTAGAGCTTACACAATTTAGATCTCGTATACAAATAAGCTCTTGAATCGTTTGAATAGAATAATATTTTTGGAGCTTATAACACGATAATAATGATAACTTTGTAATTAATATAATTAAAATTAGAGTTTTTAAATTTACCAAAAAAAATTAAAAACTCTATATTTTTTTTTAAAAAAAAAATTATAACATCCTACGTCTCAAGCTTATACGCTCCTTTTTTTAAAAGTTTATCGACATCTTATAAACTAAAATATTTTTGAAAAACTTATAAACTCATCAAAAAGTCCTCTGCATCGAGAATACATACAAAATACAAAAAGCAAAATGTAAGTTTTATTATATATAGGCTTAAAGAAACGACAATCTTTATGTACATACTACTGACAGATAAAACAATATTTTATGAGAAGAATACTTACCTTAAGGCCATCAACAGAGAGGAGACCACTGAGAATGCACTCCTTGAGGCCAGTTCCAAGAACAATTACATCATACTCTTCATCCATCACCTCAGACGACTAATCTATCTCCTATCTCAGAGGATATTTATTTCCCAAAGAAAGCGAAAGCAAAAAAGTTTTGATTGCAGAGAGAGGCAGAAGACAAGAAAGCAAAGAAATAGATGTATGGAGCGAGCCCAGATCAGAATAGAGAAATAAGGGGAGATCATTTATGAATGGGAAGGCAAAGGAACGAGTCTTCAGCGCACAGAATGAAGACTAAAGACTCTCTTACAAAAGCAAAGATTAGAAAAGGTGACAGTAAAGACATCTTTTAATGTTTGATACTTTTCAAAAAATAACATGACAGTGTAATATTAGTACAGCACTAATTAGTAATTGCAAAAAGAAATTAATTAGTTCAAATAGGACGTAAGTTTTTTGCATAGAAGTTTTGAGGTGTATTTATAATAAATTGAGTTAGCAAATAGTTTGAAATTTTATTTGTTTTTAATTTATTAATATTGAACTTGAGAGATTGCACTAATGATATTTTATTCCCTCACAACAACTCGATAACAAATTTTTATTTTCCCAAATCCTTCTCTCACATTTATATACAATTCAATCATTATATATTTCATATCTTTCAATAATCATCTTAATATAATAATAAAATATAATATACAAAACATTTAATATGACAGCACTAATCTAACAAAATTAATTATTCAAAAAGACATCTTCGGTAGAATATTTATGTTTGAAAACAGATTACTTTAGAAGTTACCTGGTTCCAGGTTCTACTGAATATGAATATTATTTTGTATGCTGTTATAATTGTTGTTAACTTACTTTTATAATAGATTTTGAATAAGCATAATTTAATTATTGTACTAGCTGACTACAAAGAGTGGTACTGTTACATATGTATGAGTGTGTTCTATTGATGCAAGGACCAGAAAATATTTGATCACTCCCCATTAAAAAACTTCAGTCAACCAATTAGAGTTTCTTAATCCGATGAACATTTCTAAATATCATATGCGCAAACAATTCATGCAAATATTATGATCAAAACAAGGAGTAACTTCACCACACAAGTACTATCAAAATTTTACACGGCAGCAACTTCAATAAAATCATCAAATTTTGTTTCTCATTAAATAGTTACATTATATGAGTCATTATAGGATATGTCAACACATATACACCGACACTAGCATACAACAAATTTTTCGGAACACGTCTGAGACAATCATAATGGTCGGTATTGGGTGTGCTCATCATAAGCCAACCACAGTGATTGTCTCTAGATCCAAGGTTACAAATATCACTAAAATCACATAGCAACATACATTCCAAAGTGAATTTAGTATTAACAGAGGGAAAAGGACTTGGATTTTGAGAGGCCGGTAATGCAGAAACATGGGCTTCAGACTCTAAATAGCGAACTATATAGTAACTTATAGCAAAGCAAATGGGAGTGAGAACCCGTTTTCTGAATTGCTTTCTCCTCTCTTCAGTTACCATTGGAGAAAGGTAAGCTGCAAGAAATAGACCAGACCAGTATCCATATGAACCATTAGCAATAACTCAAATCTACAATAGTTGAGAAATGCCCAAGCCCTAGTACATATGTTCGTACCCCAGCTTGAGAGAAGTATCAGAGATGCTTCTGTCCTCCTCAGGACAATGGACTAAGCCAAGAGAATTCGAGGTAGACTCAGCCGAGCTCCCTTGCTCGATAGTATTTCTCGTGCATCTGAATTTCTGCATATAGAATTCGTTTAAAACGACAGGATGAAATGAGAAAAATGGAAATCACAGGGTTAAAAGTGTGATCACCTCAGCTTGCTGTTTCAACCACATGTTTTCTTCCATTAGTTCTGCTTCCTGTAATTATAAAAATGTCATATAATCCCTTGATGTCTGAATAATAATAACTCGTGTAGAAACGATGAAAAGTTTAGTATTAAGAACTTGCCTTTGTCTTCAGCTTGCTGATCTCATGCAGAAGCTTGTCATTCTGTTGCCCATAGAAAAATTTTAGCTTTCTACACGTGCAGCAGAAAAAATAATATGATTATTAGAAAAATTCAGCAAGAAACCTTTGTTTTTCCTATGCGGTTTAATCCAGACTCTACCAGTTTCTCTAGCTTCATCAAATCATTCAACCCAAGTCCTTGGAGCTCTTCTCCCATAAGTTGTCTGTTACAAGAAAGTGTTGTTAGATTGGTTTTCAAGTTTCTTACTCCAATTCAAAATGTAGTATTTGCAACACACATTAATGAGTGGGAAAGTATTGATACTTTAACTCAATAGTCAGATCCATAAGCTCCTTGCTCATCATCTCATGGTTGCTACTTCCCATCTGAAATGCAAAGAAGAGAAAACGAAAGGGCTATCAGAATGTTAAAGATTTCAAACTATCCTACTAAGAGCATAAGAGATGATTTTTGTCTGAGTTCTAGCGAAAATTAGGTGATACATGCGTGTATCAACAGTCAATTTGGTCCAACTCTTAGCCAGCAAATGTATGGTTCTATCAATCATCAAAAAGCCAAATTCAACACAGATTTGAATGAATATAAGACAAAAACAAATGCTGCCTGAACTATTTCTTCATGAATATCTGGCAACTCAAATGCCTTATATATGCAGTTCACTATAATGCAGAACTGGCCTGCCAGAAAATTGTGTGATTTTACCTGAATATGGGGAGGTTGTTGCCCAAATTTATTAGACTTGTCTGATTGCAGATTATGCCTTTGGATGAGTTGCATCATGCTTCAGAAGCCAAAAGAGCAACAATTATGGATTACATGTTCGTACCAAAATAGGTATAAAAGGATAAACATACAAAAATTGTGTATAGAGTATGTAGTCAACTAGCTCCTTTTAAGCTTTTCTTTGAACAAAGAAATACAAAGATTTGACCTTCAAACTTGAAAACAAGCGCAACAATTATGTATAGTTTAATATAAACCTCTATAAAGACCGAAAGTTTTGTTACAGACATTATTCTTTCAATTTCCCTTTTTTTCTTTTTCCTTTACTTTTTTTTCTAAATTCCTCTCGTTTCCCCTCACCTGTATCTGCCTACTTCACCACCACACCAATCCTCACATAATATTTTGATAGTATTTTTTGTACGCATACATGACCCACAATTTACATAATAATCATCCAAACTCACAAAAAAATTATTTAAATCCACCATAAATAAATATTTATTCGAGTCCATACGAACATAAGGACCACCATAAAATACACACACCACCATACCAAAACCTTTTATTTATGTCCTCAATTGCTATAGACGTCCCCTTTTTCATTTATTTGGGGATTCAAATTTTACCAAGGAGAAAAAGTGTGGCATTTGGTCTATTTTCCTTCTAGTCAAATAATTTACTCGTATCAACATCAAGATCTTTTTTTATCGGAAGAACAATCATATTATTTTGATATTGTTATGCAGAAAAATTTGACCTAAATCAATACAAAAAATGTAAAGAAGACCTTAAAGCTGGAGAAGCTAACAACTCATTCTACACAATCAAAGAAACCTAACTAAAATTAAATGGTATAACTATAAAACTTGGCCCCTTATGTAATAACTTAATTTTGTTGATATGATTTATTACTAAAGTAATACCAATTCAATAAAAAGGGCATATAATGAACAAATATTCTTTCATCTAGGTTCATACAAATATATTTTCCTAAAATTTTCAAGAGTGTTTGAACGATTAAAATTAAAAGACCATTAGAATACTAAAAACATCACATTTTGGGTAGTAACATGTTAGTTTTTATTCTGTTTAGTTAAAGAAAACGAAAGAGTTGAATATGATACGATAGTTCCAATTTTATTCAATTTATTTCTTTGGGTCCTTTATTATTCTTGGAAAATAAATTCATATATTAGTTCATTACCATTGTTCTCAAGGCAGTCTCATGATACATATTCTAGGTGGAAAATTCTTGACATAAATATTTATGTTAGTGGTGAAATTTGCTGGATAATAAGTTGATAAGTAGTTTCTTTTTTTGTATTTGTTTATAGATTAGTTTAATATTGGCAAAGAGAACCATACATGTAGATTAAGATTTTGGTTTGACAATCATTTAGGTTTCTTAGTAGTAAATTTGAATTACAATATGTAATATCTTATAACATTCGATTTCAAATTTGATTGAGAATGCCTAAACATGGGCACAATTGAGTTGCAAAGATTTTATATCTAGCCTAAATTAATAATTTATTTTAAGTTATGATTAAACCCACTACTATTACAAAATAAGTCCATAAATGATATATATAATTTAATTTGTTTAGGTCCATATTAATCAATTAAAGATGATGAATATCATTTCTTTTGATTTTTGAATTTATAAAGAGGGGCAGCACTTCGTAGGTCTTCCAATAGTTTTAAAACCCTATCTAAATAATTCTTGATTCTCACAAGTTATTTAGTCATATTAGTTTACTAAAATCACATATATTGGTGATATTAAACCCTGGAATCTAATTTCTTGTGTTGCCTTTTTTTATGAGAAAATACTTCATAGATATTCTAAATTTTTGCACAAAATTTATTCGATATGAGAAAAATCGCAAATTAAAAGGTGAAGAGCCTAAGCATCCATCAATTCACGTTTGTTAGGTAATACTTCGACCTTCAATCAATTATGTTATATTATATTTCAATTCCTTTAGGTCTATTTAGGAACCTGATTTAATAAGATGCATTTGTATATAGGATTTTTAGATAGGCCAAACAAATATGTAGATTAAGCAAAAGAAAATATGAGATGAGCAAACAGTTTCCCCTTCAATATTTTTGTAAAATATTTTTCCAAATAAATGAACATATTTTTTAATTAAAACGATTTTTCTATATGAAAGAGAACTTGGGCATGTTATATATATTAGAATTTTCTCTCAAACAAAGTCTACCATGTGATCTCATATTTTCAATGATGAAAAGTAAATGATTTCTTCCTTCCATATTTTTGTAAAATGATTTTTTCCACATGTTTTTCTATTTAAAAAATTTTTATGCATAAAAAGGGAATTAAGCACACCATACCAAAAATTTCTGATAAATAAAGCCCAGTATGTGATCCCTTGTTTATTTAAAATGAAAACTAAATGATTTTCTATTAAAAGAAATTGATTAAAGACAATATTTTAAATGATTGAAAAATTATCGGTAAGAAAGAGGAATTTAGCATACCATGCTAAAAATTTCTGATAAATAAAGCCTAGTATGTGATCCCTTGTTTATTAAAAATGAAGACTAAATTGTTTTCTATTAAAAGAAATTAATTAAGGACTGTATTTTAAATGATTGAAAAACTATCGGTAAGAACAAGATTTGATAATGTGCTATTCAAATTACAGTAGTAAAATTTTTAGATCCCCTTAATGGGGTTATAATTAAAATCCTCGTATGAGTAATAATAATAGTGTGTGAACCTATTGAACAAGGTCATAGCTAAAGTCCTCCTGCAAGTAATAATAGCACTATCCAAACCCATTTAACAGGTTGCAATTAAAACTCTCCTAAGGGTGGTGTTAGAACCCACTTAACAAGAGTTGTAAGTTGATTATTTTGCTTTACTTAAGCTATGTTTGGTTACATTCTTCTAGAACAAAATTGTTCTGAGAGAATGTAATCAAATATGTGCCTTCATTTTTTTTCAAAATAGGTTTCTAAAATATCCAAATTGTCCTTGCAATTAACTGGCAAATAACCAAAAATCCCATTTTCTACATCACAATCATTACCAATCACATATACATATATTTATATATCACAGTATTTTATTACTATATAATGATAAAAAATACTACTAAAATTCATTTACACCCTCAAAACCCAACAAAAAGGCATTGATTTGAATGTTTCAATAGAATGTCGCCTCCCAAAATATAAACAAACATATCAAATTTTTTCAAAATAATTTTTTAACTATTCTCAAATCATAAATAAACATACATCATATTCCCCAATACAAATTTCACACTCTCTAATCCCACTCCCAAAACATATAATCCAAAACACATAATTTGCAAACAAGCATTACCTTAACAATTATCTTTTCCTTTTGTGGTTCTTTTTTTTTTTTTGGTTTGGGGGGTAGGGGACTAAGGGGGTATGATGTATGTAACTTGCAGGGGGTATGACGTATGTAACTTGCTCAGCTTTGATAGAAGTAAATAGTTTATTTACTTGGCAATTTATCTCACACCATCTTATAACTATTTTCAAAGACAATTTAATTGAGGATAAAGGGGATGATCAATTTTGAAGTTGGTGAGAACATATCAAGAATAAGATTTGCTTAGTTTCAATTAAGTTTTGAGTTAATACTTAGAAATTTTTATTTATTGTTTAAGATAATTTTTTAAAGGTTATAATAGTTAGGATTGATTTATACATGCAGGTGTCTAATTTCTACACTTAAGAATTTGAATTATTTTCTGTTGTGATACTTTAAAGTTTCATGATAATATCACATGAATTTTAATATGTTTAAATTCCAAGGCTTAGTGTTTCTGTATCCTTTGGATTAGGACCATTCCCTTATTATGTCCTGAATTTGGGCAAAATACCTTGGCAAGGATTATTGCCACTACAACAAGAGTTACCTCTTCTTGGATCTACAGTCTTACAAGTCACTAAAGAGAAACCTTGTTAGTCTTGACAGAAGATGCCTCCGCAAGGGGCACTCTCAGAGTACTCACTCAATTTGCTGTAAATGCATGAGCCCTAGCTCCATTTTCTCATCCAAGTCAATATTTATTCATGCCTCCAACAAGATCCAACCAACAAAACCTCTACTATGGAATAGTAAATTAATCAATAGCTGAAAATTCCTGTGATGCATTAGAGGAACACCTACCAATAGTTGAAGAATGCATCCTCAAAGGAAATCACTATCACAGATCAACATAAATAGTCGATATGAAAAAGAATAGTGAGGAAGAACAAGAAGGCACCGCGACGCACAAATATTTAGCTATGATATACCAACCAAAAGACACTTCCTTAAGACCTTATGGGTTAGAAGAGGTTCGTTTAGGGTTTTCCTTTTCAAAAAAAAATATGATTGGCCCATAGCCCTATAATCAACTTCTTTTTTAGCCTAATTTTGAAAGTTTTTCCTCATGATCAATATTTTTTTACATAGCCAACTCCTATAAATATCCTATTTTGCATTCATATGTGGATCCAAAATCTACCAAAGAGATAGACTATGGCACTGCTTTAGCTTATTTCAACTCTAATCAACTAATTTGCTAGGTCAACAATGGATCTCACTTCAACATTTGATCGAACTATTTACTTTGAGAGAAGAACCATATTAATATTATTAGGTGCTCATTTTGATATTTTACTTATAATGCACTATTTAAAATTTAAAGTTTAGTTATTAAACCATCATTCTGGAAAAAACAAAAGACCAAATTCAAGAAATTCAATATCTAATTTTTTTCAGAACCAACAAATACAAAAGTACAGTACTTATGCTAATAAACTTATACATTAAAAACTAGTAGGTTTCAAAAATTGAGTTTTGCTTATCCAAGATTTTGTGAAACATTTTTTTTTTTTTATGAGCAAATTTTGGCCCAAATTTTATGCCTGAAAATCTCTATTGAATAAATTTCATATATACCATAACAAGTTTCATCATAAATTTTGAAATATACAAAAAGGATGATTTAACTTATCAAATTCATATTCTCTTTTTATTATACCTCAAAATATGTTAACATCTGTTTTTTTTCTTTTTAGAAGAGTTTGAAAGGGTAGAGAAGTGGTTCATGTGTTGAGGCAGAGGAGAGAATAGAAACCTTGAGAAAATAGGAAAAACTAGATCAATGAACAATGAGAATGATGGAGGAATAAAATGAAAGAGAAAAAGAAAACATTAGGAAAAATAGAGAATAGGAAAGAAACGCATCTAGGAAAATGGAGAGAAAGGAAAATTAGGAAAAAAAAATGAAGAAAAGAGGAAAATGAAAAGTAGAGAAGAGGAAGAAAAATAAGAATTAGCAAAATGGTCAATAAGAGAAAGGTAAATGTAACGTTTTAGAATTTTACTTAATATTTAATTGATTATTTTTTTAATTATTATTATTTCAATTAAAAACATAAGGAATGAAAGATCATTTCATTAGAAATAAAAATAAATAATATTAAATTATTTTATTTCAAATAGTGATAAATTTTATTTTAGGTTCATATATATATGTATATGTAAATATTTTAAATTTTCAGAAAAATAAGTTAAAATTTTACTTTAACTAATGTCATTAATTTTAGAAGTTGAATCATTTAGACATTAGGAATTAATAATAAAGATATCACAGCTATAATAGGCTTATCTTAACCCTAAAAGGAAAATAATAAGAGCCCCTCTTATATCAAACATTTCCCTTATAATTTTGGGCCTCAACTATCTCTATTAAAATTTATAAAAAATCGAAAAAATACCCTGCCAAACTATGTGACAGGTTTTGCCAGGTTTAGTTTAGAATTTTTTTTGGTCCATTTAAATGATATATTTTAAAATGATAAATTTTATTAAGAAATTTTTATATATTAGTAATATTATTGAAGAGTTTCATGAACCCAGGCCATGCAATTATTTTTCTAAAATTCATCAAATTTAACTGCTAGAGTACATATCAAATCTTGACCAATTCTTATGGGCTTTATTACCATGAAAATGAAAGTGTTATGATTTTTCTATACATTAATTTAAAATTATTTAGAAAAAAAAAAACAAATAAAATATTGAACCTTATATTATTTATTTTAATTATTAAAAGTCATGAAAATTTACTGCTGCAAAATTATAATCTCAAGCTTTGAGTTCTCGGAAATAACTACTAGGGAATGCCCTACTCCTAGAGCAACTTTGATTTTAAAAAATTATGGCTGAGTTGACAATTTTTCTCCAGTCTTCATGCTATAAGAGTATTATAATTTGTGTCTAATTATTTTTTTTTGTGCTAATATAAAAAAAAATTACACAAAATTTATTTCTTGAAATCTTTTAAGGCCTATTGGTAATTGAAAAGTTGAATACTGCATTTAGCATATAATCTTTATTGGTGCTTGTAAGTTTATGATTATGCAATGAGTACTTCTAATGAGGATATCGGATACGATTCTCATTAAGGTTTGTTACATTAAGTTTAGAAAGAGTTACTTGTGTGTTTAGGTTACTCTGGGCATTCATCATAGAAGTATTATATGGGTATTCCAGAACAAGTGTGAAAGTCTAAACCCTTGACTGAAGTGTTCATCAGAAGAAATTGATTTAATTATTATCATTAATTAGTAGGTTATTCAAGTTAACCCCTACGAGATCATTGATCGGATAGATGCAGAGTATCGTGAGTGCCTAATCTCATATAATGTATAATATTACCTTTCAAAACCTAAAAGGCTATATATACTAATGCATTCTATCAAGCTTCTCTTTAATTTACACCACACTATATGTGTACTCCACTACGCACAAAGAAAAATTCTCTCACTATATTTCTAAATGAAAGAAAACATATTCTTTTATGATTTTGTTTTATAATATTTTTAGACTAGCAATTAAATTCGATAATCAACTGATGACTAAATTTACTATTATAATTCCTATATGTTGGATCCAAGTTAATCTAGGTGTGTGAAAGATTTCATCGAGCAACAACAGGCTTACCGGTTGCCCCCTAAGCCCATGGCTTAATCCCTCAACTCCCAATAGAAATCATTTGTAACTGAGGTGGGTCATAGAATTTCTTGAGGACCTAAGCTCATGCACTATTTTGGTAAGGTTGCGCCTTGTCGGGAGCGATAAAGAACTGTAACGATGGGAGTCATACAATTGACTAGCTACAGCAAATATTGTCTGATCATCGCATTTAAATGTCAACCTATGAAAATATTTATTGAATTCTCGTTTTATTAATGCTTGACACATGATTGTTTTAAGCTTGTATTCTTCTCGAATGTTTTATTGGAACATCATATAATCATGTTAAATTTACGAACTCACATTGCGCACACAATTGGCATTTACTAAGTCATTTACTCACACTCTATATTTTCTTTAATTTTCTTCTAACAAACCTAGACCCTAGCCCTAGTGAGGGTGTGGATCTTGCTTTCAATGAGAATCAAAACTCAAGTGTTATTTTGGAATTTTTCTAGTCGTTTCAGCATTTGTTATGATGTTAGTTTATTAGTCTCTTTCATAAATTTTTAGTCAAGGCTAGATAGAGTATTGGGAATTTTGAGTTTTCCTGTTGCAAGATTTATTTGGATTGTTATAAATGTTTGGATTTTAATTATTTAAGATCATAGGTTTAGATAAGTGATATCTTTAATTTGGGAATAAACATCACGCGTTTAGTCTAGTTTGTATGGTTTGATTTGGGTACGTAACAGTAAAAATGAAGTAAACAAGAAAGAAAAAAAGAGAAAAATAAAATAAAATAAAAGTAAAGAAAAGAAGTAAAGGGAAAATAGTAAAGCCAGAGGCAAAAGACTAAAAGAAATTGAAACAAGAAAAAAAAAAAAGAACTAAAAATTAAACAAATGCTAAAAGATTTGGTAATAACTTTATAATATTTTTATGGTTACTATTCCCAAATTAGGTTTCTTTTTTTCACCATTTAAAGCCCAACTCTAAGGGCATAATATTTTTCCATTGAAAAGCTAACTAGGACCGAAAAATGTATAAAGAAAGACAAATACACAAGACTAAATTTGAAGTTTTAAGAATATGATATTAAACTTACAAATTCCTCTATATTTTAGCACTAAAAAATCAATTTTTTTCAAGAATTCACCTATCTAATCCTATAACATTTTAACTACACAATCTCACAGTAAAATGTAACATGTTTTGAAATAAAAATACTTATTAATCAAATTTTTGTAGCTATGAAATTCAATTGAATGGCATTTATGCATAAATCTGTTTTATATTTTAAATCATGAATAATTTTCTCATACTCAATAATTAAACCTTATGATTTGGAACTTACTTCCATGTTTACCTGAAGAAAGATTCAGTTTATTGTTTGATTTTAGGCAGATAAATAGTAAATTTATGAACAATGTTTATGTAAGTATAAATAGAAATAGAAAGGATTAATAAATAACTCATCTTATCGACCATTAAACAAAACTCATGTCAAAACACTTATTTAAATATGCACTTAAGTAAATTATGAATTACAATTGAAATTTAAATTTGCCATTCAAATTCAAATGTTAACAAAGTTAATTCTTAATTTTGAACCGCAGTAAGTGTTTGAAAGAATTGCCTCAACTTACTCTATATCATAGTCCTTCATAAATAGGCACAAATGTAAAAATCTGCTTATCATACCTCATTGAAACCAAAGTAAAAAGAAATTTAAAAAAACAAATGTATTTTATGAATTTTGATGAACATACATTAAAATGAATGTCATAATTTAAAATGAAGTTCAAAGGCTTATCAGGGTTGGTATCTCAAGAAGTTTGTTGAATAAGTAGAAAAAGATACCATAGGATATAGGAAGGAAGAATAACCAATGGTGATCACACTAGGATTAAACAGGTTGTGAAGCAAGAGTAGGAAAAAAAGTCATGGATATAAGAGAGAGGAAAATCTAGAAGGGTGCAGGAGGTTTCCTGAATAGATCGAATTGGGTAGTTTCAATAGTAGAGCGATTATCTCTTATAGAACTGTTTGTAACCAATAAAACTAGGAATCAAGCAAGAGTAAGTAAAATTGGGTTAACTAATTAAAAATAATTAATTTTTGTAATTACATTAAAACCTTACTATTTTAAACGAGGCCCACATCAAACCTTGGTAGAAAGTATTTAATTTCTAGTTCCAATCTACATCTTGTCTTTTGCTCAATACTCCAATCATGGATCAAAATAAAGGGAAGGTGGTATAATGAGACATTACTATTTTACTGCAAATAGAAGGAAATAGTCTTGGTTCTTCACAAATTTGTTGGGGGTTAAAATCCTTCTTTTAGCTTGACAAAATGCATTAACCTTCAATCATTAGTTTTATATGTTATTTTTTATGCTATTGTTGCATAAATTAGCAATTACTTGATATGATTAATGAAAAGGAGCTTCAACACTCGTAACAATACGGAATAACAATTATCGGAACACACAATGTAAAATTGTATTTTTGGACATGTGTGTTGAGATCATTCTATTTTTTACTCTTTAAACACAATTGTTCTCTCATCCACTTCCTTCCCTTCCAAAAAGAGAAGAAGAAAAAGAAGAAGAGGATGGAGAGCAAGAAAAGGGCGGCGGAGGAGGAGGAAAAAGTGGATAAAAGAAAACAAGAGAATTAAAGATAACATGCATTTCTCCAAGTTGACAAATCCATTCAAAAGTTTTCTGAGAGGGCCGTTGACTTTGAAGATGTTGAAATCTCTAAGTTGGTGAAAAGAGACCCTTTGAAAAATGAGTGAACTCTTGAGAAGTGAAGAAAAGGAGAAAATGTCTTTCAAAGAGAACATAGGCCTAAAACTAGAAGGCTTAAGGGTCAGAAAACCATCTCGAAGAGAAAAGACACAATGTGTCTTCTACACCTAATAGTATGAACCTGATGGAGAATGAAATTCTTATTATTGTAGGAAAGAGTACAGCGAACGAGAATGAAGATAGAGATCAAATCTGATAACACCATAGGAATCAAGTGTTCGTACAAGATGTTGTGGACCTCATTCATGTCAAGGATGAGGTGAGCCAAATATCAGCTGAGGCGATGATTTTCAGGTTGAGTCTGGAACGAGATGATATCAAGTTCAAGTACAAGATGACTATAAATGACAAAATTAAAAAGATGCAAAATCTACTTGGAATGCAAGGATGCAAGAATAGCTTACGAGGCATGTTTGAAGTAATAATTTTGATTCTCAAAGAGTCGACAAAAAACATTTATGTTTTAAGTAATTCCTAGATGATATAATATCTATTTTCTAGGATAGTCAAGATGTATTTTTTAGAAAGTCAAAGTATTTTAAAATTTTTGAATGTTATGAAAATATTTTTAAGTCATTTGAAATCAAAGTTTATTATATAGAAAATGACTTCCTCTTCTATTCTTTTGCTTTAAGTGAGTTTTTTATTATGGCCACTATGCTTCCAACAAATGGTCCATTTGGACTGTCATATACGTAAAGTTGGGCAGTTTTTCTCCCAAACCTCCAAACTTCAAAAACATTTTAAAATAATGTACCAAAAACATAACATGTTTGCACATAAATCACGTTTTTGAACAAGTTGCAATGAAATTGCCATGAATTTGGTACATGTTGTAAGTTGCAAAAGCTATACTTAAAGAATAGGAAGTGAAATGAAACTAATGTCACATTAAAAAGGATAATTTTACCAGACAAATCGCGCACTAAGGATAGAGGTAACACATTGCCTTGTGTATCATACGAGCAAGCACATACCAATTCGAGCATATTTAGTACATATTCCTATAATGGGGAATATATATATATGAGTTGTGCATAATGCACACTTCATGAATATACTTAATTTGATAAAGATATAAGCCTACTACATTGAGAATAATTACTGATCAATTGGTTAAGTCGCTTAAATCTTAAATTTATACATGTGAGGATTGAAGTGTGAACCCAAATCAATCCTAAATATACATATATATAATTTGTTTTAAAAAAATAAAGGTGCAGCGAAAATACATGCACTATTGAGCTCCATTGGTGTCATGGACTATTTAGTTCACATGTAAACAGTGATGAAAAAGCTATTTCCAGTCAATGAACTACCACTGATTCACTTCTGAGGTGTATTTGAGGTGTTTGCAATAGAATTAAAGCTTTCACCAGTGGAGAAAGGCCATTGCTGTTGCTTCTTATGGAGCTCAATAGTACATTTATTTAGGTATTATTGTTTGTTCTTTTTCAAGAGAATCGCAAATAATTTACTAACTATTTTTTATAGGACTTGAATCTAAGACTGACTTAGCTATTTGTAGAAATGAGAACTTAACATTAAATTATCAATTTGGCCTTACATGAATTATTGCTTTTCAAATACAATTTTCATCATAGATCGAGAGTCACTCTCCATTAAAAAAGTTCCTTAATCAATTTAGACTATAGTTTAGCCAATCCAATGCAACTAGCGTGCATCTAGCACCGCCCATATACCGATTGGGTGGCCTACAATTTCTAAGACTTTTATAGCGTTCGAGCGTTGTATATAAGAGATATCTAAGCCAAATTGCTTTCATCTTTTATACTCTTAAAACACTAATATTCTTTACTTGATCCAAGTTTTAATATCATTTTTGTTCTATACATGGTGCATTTTTCATTTAAGTAAACACATAAACATCTTTCTTCCAGCACCAAATACCATATAATCACACCAGGTTTTGTTATAATCAGTTAGAAGATGTTTGGCTAAACTTCAATTAATATACTTCTTCTTTTTCCAAAATTTTGAATCTATTTGAACCAATAGAGTTTGAATGAGCATTGAAGAACTATAAGTTTAGTATACTTAATTTTACAATATTGCTCTTCAAAGACCAAAGTATTAGTTGAGAGTTCGTTGCACCATACTATTAGATGGTAGCTTCGGGAGGAAAATTTATTCTGAAAAGGGTGTATTACTTTAAAACATTCCAAGAAGAAAAGGAAGCAATCAAGATAGAATGATGGAATATCCTATAAGTCATTTTAATGTTTTTTGTCAAAATTTTGAGAATAAAATTTTTATGATCTTTGAAATAAATATACGAGTTTATAAGTTCTTTCACAAGACCCAATTTATACTTTTAGATATTTCCAAATTCTTCCTTTCTAAAAAAGTTAATTCTATCTTTCCCTCGTTCAAATTAAGAACATCTTTTAAGCTTTTAAAATTTATTTTATCCATACCATTAGTAACTCACTTTGGAATTAAAATATAGTATCGTACAAACTCCAAACAAAAGCATATGATAAGCCCTAACCTATCATAAGTAGTGTTATGTAAGTGCAAATACCTACTTACAAGTTCACCCAATTATTACACCCTACAACAACATACATGACATATGAGCTAGCAAGTGATCAAGTTTTTGACTGGATATTGTGCCTTCTTTGTGTTAATAGAGATATAATGACTAATCAACTTTAAAGAACCCAAAACTCTAGAAGAAAACTCTTTGTAATGAATCTATTAACTTTTATGTATATTTTCAGGCTGTGATGTTTTCTGATCACTTGATGACCTGCTCTATTTACTACATTCAAAACTACTTATGCAAGCTGACAACAAATATATAATAGTGTTTAGGGTGCTTGATAGGCCTTGTGTTCAGTATATAAGTTTTCTGTTAAAGATTTTAAATTTGAGCAAGACTTGTTTTCAAATAATTCTTTGATCTACCCCTAGTTTATGCTACTTCGATTTTAATTACATGATAAATATATTTTCCCTTGAATTCATTCATCATATACACAGGCATGTTCATCAATATATGTAGTGAAGTCTAGTTTTTATCCGTAATAAGTAATGGAGAAATGGGCATTTAGATTAATATTTTGGTCTAGCATTCATTTACTACTTTGTATAGAAAATAGCCACAGTAGTGTGATTATAGAGTGTTTTGACACACACACACACACATATATATATATTTCTCCTCAATATTTCTTGAGGCCAAAGGGTTAATATGATTCTCAAATAGCATTTTTCTCCCTTCATGAGTATGATATAGAATCTATAATCCCATTTCCTACATGTTCAAGCAATTATCTTCCCAAATCAAGCTAAAATTAGTTAGGTCATCAATTATGAGAAATAAAAGGGAACATCAAAAGTTCAAATAGAATGTTTAGGAGTTAATATGAAACAAAATATATTACTTATTTATCTAGCTCCTAAGTATCTCACTCTATCTATTTGATGTATATTGGTTCCGCAAATGCTAAATATCTTGTTTTGGTTTTATATTGCAACTTAGATTCAAAAGTAAACTCCACCTTCCATACAATTTTGAAGTACTACAAGCTCATATTTTGTAAAACTACTAATTCTTTTATTCTATGTGATTGATGTGTAGCAGTGCTCCTCTACACAATTCACACATACAGACAGTAGAAAGAACTCTCATCACTTTACTATAACTTTACCCTCAACAGAACAATTCTCTGAGAATAATCCTTTGTTTTTTACTTTTTTAAGAAAAATGAGGAGGCCCTCAAGAAAACTGAGGCATTTATGATGATAAAAAATCAAAGGACATGCATTAGAAGGTTGCAGCTAGGAGAACGGTGACTTGGGAGTTCAACTGATGAAAACTATACCATAAAATCACAGACAACAGTCCTTGTCTATAGTCTATACATTGTATTAATTCGGTTGATATAAAAGAACAAGAGGAAGTTTACTTTTCTTTTCCCCAAAGCATAAATCAAGAGCCCTTTCTGAAAAACATAAATCGAGGTATCATAAACACAGAAATAAAGACTCCTCTCTCTCTCCCCACTCTTTCTATCTTTGTATATGAGTGAGATCAAAACCTCAAAGCCCCACCGTCCCACGGCCAAATACACATTAATGTCCCCGAATGTCTTCATGTGCACAGACGAGATAAACTAGAAAAGCATATGATAATATATATAGCAAACAATCTGCATCATTTATGTCCGCTCAAGATATCAAACTGATGCCCATTTATGAA
>JACGDI010005323.1:127480-145801 GCA_014898725.1 Jacaranda copaia | reverse complement strand
CGTGGGGGTGGCGGTGGGAATGAGGGTGACTGGTATCTGGAGATAATGGTTTGATTTCTTAAAATTAGCTTTATGGGACGTTGGTAACTGTGGTGTTTATGAGGAAATTTTCTTATTTAATTAGGGAATACGCAAGTTGATATTAATTACTTTTCTGGTTATGAATTTCTTTTTCTAGAACTCTTTTCAAGTCACTTGGGCTACCTAATAATATAGTGTTACTAATAATAAATTTTTTTGTATGATCTTTTTTTAATTATGAGAAAATTATATATTAACTTAATTTTAACAATAATTTGTCTTTGTCATATTCTAACAACAAATAATATTTCTTTTAATTAAAAATATTGCACCATAACAACAAATAATTTGTACTCAGTATGTGTTTCACGTGCATGTACTTGTCAAGCAATTAGATTTGAACATAAAAAGAAGTAATGTTTAGTTTTTCTTCATTTTATATAAAAGAATTTATTATATAATTGTGCTAATCAACAATACAATCAGTACGACATATGAAAAGGAATACATGGAGACAAAATAAAAATACTCCACGTGAATATTGTAGAATTTGTAGAGCATTGTAACTTGTCTATATGATTTTGGACCATTACTTTGAGATCCAATCAATGGTCATTAGGATTTTGATATGAATTTAAGTGGATTCATATTTTTATTCTCACTTATTTTGAAAATTTTGATTCATAACTCAATTTGTATATTCATTTTTTTTTATATAGGTAAGATTGACGAAGTTACTTGCTTCCACACAACTGGAACCTTCCCACTTTCTGCACAGCTGAAATATTACTTCCTTCCCTTCCAATTAAATGGTTCAAGGTATAATGCATTGCGCTGATTTTCTTTTTGCTTTATTCATTTTGACATCCGATTTCCCTAAAACCTCCCATCTTTTGCCCATTTTTATATTCTAATTTTTCTCTGCCTTACCCTCCATCCCTATAAAGATTCTGCTCTCATATGGAATTCTTGACTTTTGAGATAATTGTTGCAGTTAAGCCACCTTCACCGTTGATTTTGATATGAATTTATATGTAATATAATTGTTGTTAATATTTAAATAAAATATCATAAACTTCATGACTTGTGTACATCTTTTTTGCCTCGGACAATTTAATGCAACTTGATTCAATATTTCTATCATAAATAATAGAAATGTTTCAAATTAAATCAATTTCATAATGCATTTATAGGTATAATTTACCTCAACGCTCCATACTCTCTCCAACTTTTTCCTTTCA
Organism: Jacaranda copaia; assembly: GCA_014898725.1. NCBI lineage: Eukaryota > Viridiplantae > Streptophyta > Magnoliopsida > Lamiales > Bignoniaceae > Jacaranda > Jacaranda copaia. The sequence goes on along the minus strand of JACGDI010005323.1, from coordinate 144,539 downwards.
TCCATAATTAGCTTGTCCATCTTAGTGATTTTGGCTACCACCGACAACATAACTTTTGTTTATGTATTTTTATGGAAAAGATTTTAATTTGGATGGTCATCAAAATATATTCATCACTAAGTTGTGGTTAGACGCATGACTTTTGATCGAGCAATTTCTTGCCTAAATCCAACAAATGATTTACCTAGAATTCTAACATCATCTATCTTTTGACATAAATAATTGAATGAAAACTCTAATAGTACAAAAATCCATTTTTTAATCCAATTTTTGAGAATTGTTATCAATAACACGGTGATTAAATCAATTCTATTCCTCACCAATTGCCTTTGTAGCAAAAATGGAGCCTTGACTATAGTGAAATACGGGCATAAACACTTCAAGACTTAAATTTATTTGACAATTAGTACTAAAGATGAACATTAAATTGTTTTGCAAAAGAGATTTAAAAAAATAACCCTAATTTTTTATAATAGCTGTTAACCCTAAGGACAAAAGAGGAAATTAATGCAATAACTCATAAATCAAAAGTTAATCAAGATATGGTAAGGAAATCAAAATGAATGTTTTGTTTGGTAATATTTTACCAAAATAATATTATTTTAGCAAAATATAATCAAACATATTTATTTTTCTTCAAAAATACACATCCTCTATATATTATATATTTTATTATTATTTTAATATTAAAAAAATTACTCAATTCTATTTTCACCTTAAAAGTTCAAAAAAAATTTATTAATTTAACTGTTACAGTAAAAAAATATCTCTTTCAAAATATAAATAATATATCAAAAAATAATTTTTATATTATTACATAATTTATTTTTTTAAAATATAAAATAAAATCAAATAAAAAATATATCCAAACTCTATCAAAACTTTTAGATATTTTTCCAAAATGAAGAATTATTGTCCATTGGAACTAATTGTACCATTTGTTGTGAATTGTACACATGTGAAAGGTGTTTTCCGTACAAAAAAGCATGGCGCGGGGGGGCGGGGGGGTGGGCGTGGGGGGTCACAGTAGAGAAATTTATGGCTGATTACTGGTCGTACCCAGGATGTTCCCCACTGTCTTAAATTCTCTCGATTTGGCAATCTTTGGTTGTACGGTCACCTCCATCACACTCAAACTGGAAAGTATCTCTTTTTCTATTGGTTAATCAAATATGTGGGAATATTTTTAAGTCAAATTGGAAAGTCTTTGCCATGAAGAGTTAACCAAATTTGTGAGAATGTTTTTGGGATTTTTATTATTAATTTTTCTTTTATGGTCTAACTCCAAAATATACATTTCAATGTTTATATAATAATTATAATAATCAAATTATTGCATCTTCATATTTTTATATTAGGAAAATTAAATTCACTTTGACTTTGCTTCACCAATCACCATATGATACGCCACCTACTGGATATCAATGACTATAAATATAAACACAATAACTTTTAGGAAAATTTATTAGAAACTCTGTAAAATATATTTTTATATTTAAAATATTTTCTAATCTAAAATACACTTTCCATTAATTTTTCACTCTAAAAAACATAACACTTAATTTTTTAACTAAATTACCATTGATTTATTAAATTTCTTGAGGTTACCCTAACTTATTAAATTAAGAAATCTAGTGAAGTAACTTCTTAGATATATAAGTCAGGGGTGAGTATTGGTCAGTTCAGTAAAATTTACCAATCTAACTGATTTGTTAATTTACCGAATTGTATGAAAATTTATAGCCATTTACCACACCAAAATTTTTTGTTAACCGGAAGAATTAACCAAAAAGTTTGGTTTGGTTCAGTTAATTCACCGATTAACCTTCTTTTTTTTAGTTTTTTTCTCAACATTATTATTTAACAAACATACTTTCTATTCTTTTTTAGTATAAATGGTAAGATTTTCCAACTTTTATTGACTAAGAAACATGCATATAGTACAAAATATTTACTGTGTGAAGCAAAAATATAATAAATATATTAATATTCTAAATGAAAAATTGTAATTGGAGAAGTTTTTAGCCCACCAAATTGACACACAAAATTTGCCCAGTGGCAATTTCCAAAAGGATTGTGTGAACAAAAATTTATTCAATTTCGAGCCCCAGCATTGACGTAATTGAGATAGAAAAAATGACCAAAAGTGAGGGAGTGACCCCATGTGATAGCAGCAAAATTGAATGGACTCCAAGTTTACCACCCACAAAGAGCTAGGATTGAGTCCCTAATCCCACAAAATTGAACAAAAGCAACCAAATTTTGGTCCACTCAATTTTTAACCCATTTTTTCTAAAATTTAACCTCACCTCATTGCACCGAAAACCTAAAATTTATAAAAAAAATTAACTATTAACAGAACTAAAAAAAATTGGACAAAGCGGTTGGGTGAATTCTGTTTTTGTTTGGTCGGTTATTCGATTTTTTTAGTTAATGAATAATTTTGCTCATTCCTAATAAAACTTTTCTTTAAATTGATCTGTATCAATGATGATTTTAACTTTAATGAATTAAAAATTTTGGAGAAATATATTTCTTGAATTTTTAAATTTTTAAAAATTATAGTAAAGATAATTCTATTTTTTCAAATCAGACGAACTAAAAAAAGGCTAAAGTTTTCTAAAATTCATAAATAACTTTTGTAAAACTTTACTATAAATAAGTGAATAGATTTAAAAAGAAATAAATATCAATAAGTGAAAAGTTTATTAATGTGAGATACCCAAGAGTAATTAATTCATCCAATAATAGGTTAAATCTAATAGTTAGTCCATTTGGAATGAAAGAAAAGCTTGTGGAATTAGTTTTCTAAATTATATTACATATATAAATTTATTTTAAGAAGTCTTTGGTAACCTTTCCTTTATAAGCATATTTTTGTATCAAAATAGTTCACATCAATTCATGATAAACAATTGTTCCGTGCGGATACTGTGATGGCATTCCAATGTTTCATTTGAGTTTTCGTACGAATTAAGCAAAAGTCAATTTTGTGCCATTCTATTTTGAATATCAGACTGCATTTGCAGACTTCTATTATGTGAGAAAATTTCGTTCCTTGAATATCGAGGTTAGATTTTGACGAGGGATGATTTGAGTAACAAGCGGGTGATTCATAGGTTGTCCATTAGGAGTTAAAGTGGACCACATGTTCGTGAGCAAAATGGTCCACAGTCGCTAATAATAGGCCTAGCTTGAAATAAAAGACATTGATAATTGATTAGATTAAGGAGATATCCTAATGAAAATTCTCTAACATTTAAATGAATTAAAACTAGGGAATAAATATTGTTTTTAAAATTACCTTCGCACAATGAAAACGTGTACTCTATAATTGATGGTATTTACAATACTCATGCTGGCGTAGATTTATCACATCAAACTTCATTATGCAGAATATTGTGTGGATTACAATGTTGAGTTAAATTTTAAATTAAATTCATATCACATTAAATACAACCTTATAAAAGGCACGAATTTTAAAATGCAAGAATCTAAATACGCCCAAGAAGAAGGTGAATTAGTGTTGTTTAAGAACATAGCCAAATACTTTATTTCATAAAAATAATATTTTTATGCAGAAAGTGATTTCAATATTTTTATGACTAATTAAAATTAAAATAAATTTTAGTAAAAACTCCCAGAACGCAAGAATGAATGACAATGATAAAACATACACATAGAAATTCATAGGCGTGCCAAAATCTAAAGAATTTAACAAAGAGTTATTCTATAACACATAACTTAAACAGAAAATTTTAAGTAGAACCAATATATGTGATCTAAAAATGAGAAACAGAAATTATATGAAAACAGAGAGCAAGAAGGTAATTTATTCCTCACACACTGTACATATACATAGAAATTATATGTTCTCAATTCATTCCTCACACAATGCCGAAGGTCTCTAACAGTAACTTACTCAAAATACCACAACTTCGCTAATCGAAGTAGCACTATACTTGACTTCCGAGTTCTATCACAAAACCCTTTCAGTGTACATAGTGAAAGTACTTGTGTGGCCCTCAAACGCATGTATGTATATTTCTCTATATTCTCTCCGAGTTCTAAGTAGTCCTCTATATATAGATCGTGATGAGATTTTATTTAGAGATACAACAGTTGATGATAGGAGTGACTATTTGCTTTTAAAAACACAACTCTCCAAGTCCTACCTGATCAACTAAGGCCTTGTTTGATTGCAAATTTCTAATACGTTTTTTGACTCCCAAAATTTAAACAAACAAATAATACATATTTCTCAACCCCTACTCCCAAAATACAAAATTCATTCCTCAATGCTATGTTACTTGTTAGAAATTGTCCCATTTGTGTTGCATATATATACACATACTACCACTTATTTAATCTATATATACATATATATAAATAATTTTAAAATATTTATTTTACCCCACCAATACAACAACAAAATTATTAATGTGACATTTTGTTCCTCCCAAAACATAATCAAACAAATAATTTTCTTCCAAAACATTCTCCACCAACCATCCAAAATACAAATTAACAACTATCACATTCTCCAATCCTACTTTCCAAAAAATCATTTGACAAAATGCTCCAATTTGCAACCAAACAAGGGCCAAGTGTCTCACCAAACCAACACAGACTACACTGATTAGCAAAAGACATGATTATAATATTGAGGTCATGCTGGTCACAAAAGCGAGCATATTTATGGTAATTCAACTAAAATCTATCTGCAAACTATTTGTTTTGCGCGCCCTGAGCCGAACTTGTAGAGCACGCTTGTGAGGTTCGTTAGCATATAGTTCCTTTCTATCTGCAAACACTGGTGTACCCAAACCTAATTCTCAACCCACTCACGTATAAATTGATTTGTTTGGGTTCTTACAATTTCAGATGTGGGATAGTCACATTTTCTACGCTTGATTCTTTTTATATCTTTGCTCACTATTTATCTTATTTTTGGTAAATAAATGGCCACCAAACATCTTCGCAACGATATGCACGTATTAGTATAAAAGTTCAACACATTTCACCAAATATAAGCTCCTTATATATTGAGCCAAAATTGGTTGGACAATCGAATTTATTAACCCAAAATCTCATATGAGGAACTAGAAATCCTAGAGGGTAAATGAACTCTGGAGCAACTAGTTAGTACAGGCGTGAAGGAACTTCTGCCAAAAACTTAGGCCCGTTTGGTTTTATTTTTATATTTATTTTTTATTTTCATCATTTTTAAAATTTAAAAAAGTAGTTGATGAAAGTGAGTTAATAATAAATTTGTATTTAGATATATCGTTGGAAAAATAATAATTATGTTGGGTTTATTAAATTACAGGCGGATAAAGACAATAATAATGATAATATAGAGAGAAAATAAATAGATTATTGAAAAATATATTTTTAAAATAAAAAATATATATTAAATAAAAATATGTATAAAGTAATGTATTTTAATTTTTAAATAGTAAAAATATGAAAATAAAGTTTAAATATAAAACTAAACAACCCTTAAAAGGACAATCAATGAACGGGTACGATGAGAACCGCCACTTCCCACTATAAAGTCTGGAAATCTACTCCCGATATAGACTGTCGACACATTTTTGCTTCAATTGCCAACAACCAAAGTTAATTAAGACATATATAAACAGTTTCTATATGTAGGTTGAGCCATTTCAATATCTACCATATTCGAGCTACATAAGATTATTTCCGTAATCCTCAGTAATAAAAGAGAACAACGTCTTAATGATGCTACTTCATAATTAAACAGATTTCAAAATAATTACTAAGTTACAGTCAATTCCATAATTGGAAGATTATAAAACCAAGCAGAATTTTCCTTTCCATAAATTATCTTCTATAATAAATTAATATATTTGACATAATGTAGACATTGTCTTGCAAACATACATGTTCGTCATAATCTAAAACTAAGCCTTAATTACAATAAAAGGGTATAACAAAATATTTCTCTATTAAATTTATCAGCAGAGCAAAGCTACCATTTTGCCCATTTTACGTATGTACATCGAGTATAAATATTATTTTAAGTATCTGTTGTGTTTTAGGTTCGTGAGCATGTTGAATGTAAGAATTATCTTCAAATCTACCTACTACATCATTAATTAAACTATAATCGACTTTCCTAAAAAGAATATTCAATGAATGTGCATGAATTCTTTAGTTAAAATTTATATAGTATGCATTCTTATAGTACTTAGTTCATGTAAGATGGGATATTACAATCACCCCTCTTTAGAACTTTACGTCCTCATCGCAGCATGACACGGTTCAAAATCTGGCACTAAGTGTCAATATTCTAGAAGTAACTCTTATGGGTTTAAGAAGTAGCTCCCACGTGTGTAGGCGTTACCCCATAAATTCAAAATATGGCTCACAATGTCATACACACATAGCACTTTACTCTATATAGTACTTAGTTTTCAATATTTCGGTTAATGACTAACTCTGATACCATTTTTCACGGCCCAAGCCCGCGAACCTATTGGTTGTAAAAATCACTTCCAAACCCATCAAATGCATTCTTAAATTGAGCTACGATTAACTTACTCAAAAAGGATATATTCAATGGATGCTTAATTTAGTTTATATGACATGGGGCAATACAGCATTATTAAAGAAATAAGTGTGTGGTACTTTAGTAATGATCAATTTAATTTCTCCATATGGAAAATGCATTATATTTTGTTAATATTGAAAACCAACTCAAAAGGATGGCAAAGAGAGGTCCGAAGAACGTATTGTCTAAGGCTCATTACCATATAGTGTTTTTGGAGAAATGAAGTCTACCAAATCAAAGAACACTATATACTGAGTTCTCAAATTATATAAATACAGTTCTTAGAGAAAAACAAATGCACTTTAGAAGTGACAACCATTTAAAGGTCTCAAACTGCAATCATTTTGACAACTTTGACGAAGTTGGAGGCAGCACTAAAGTTTTACATCATCATTTAAGGATAGTTCAAACGTCACAATCCAATGTTCAAAACATGATGTAATAGCTTGTTTATATATGAAAAGGAGAAATATCCCCATGTTCATATGTTAATCAAATGTTTAAGCTTGTTATTATTAGGGGATAAAATGCAAATAACCCCCATATGTTAAGAATAATTAACAAATTATCCCCTGTGAAAAAAATACATAAAAAAACTCTCATGTTTTAAAAAATTATGCAATGAACCCCCTGAAAGCGTGGGTATAAGACATGCGCTCGTACGTGCATCTGGACTTAAATTTTTGTATATAAAAAGATAATTATATCCTTATTCATCAACTATTGGATCTTCTTTTAAAAAATTAATGATTTAGATCAAATCATATTATATTTTTTAAAAATATATATAAATTATATATGTTTATATATATTATATAAGTGTATATATACAGTTATATATAAATGATTATCCACCTTACCAACAGCCAATGGCCACTGTTAGTGGAGTAGGCAGCAAAAAAAAAGAACATCAAAACAAATGGCGGTCTTTGGCCGCCATGGCTACATTGGCCGTGGCTTCCAGTGGCTAGATTTGGTCATAATGCAACTATGACCATGGTAGCTTGTAAGGGTTAGGGGTGGGGGCCCATTATGCTGCCATGACAGCTCATAAAGGTGGGAGAAGAATTTTATATATTATTAAATAATTATATTTTATATATTATCACATATATGATAATAAATATATAACATAACTATCTTATAAAAAATATATATGTATATAAATACATTACATATTTTCATAAATGTATATGATATTAATTTGAAATGAATAATTAGAATGAAAAAATATAAAAATAAAAGTTGTTTAAATTTTATAGATAAATTTATGTATATGTATATATGTGTTTAAGTATAAATTAAAAATATGTTATATATTTTATGAAATTTAAATTTTATTTACTTTGGAATGAATTAATAGGAGAAAGATGAATATAATTGATAAGATAAAAATAAAAGTGATTTTAATTTTATAAATAAATTTATATTTGTATAAAATGAGAATATATGAAATAATGAGAAATAAAAAATAATGATAAATTTATATATATGTATAAAATGAGAAATATATGAAATAATGGAGAAAGAGAGAAATGAGAAATAAAAAGAAAAGAAAAGAATGAAAGAAAAGGAACAAAATGATAATAAAAGGTTATTTAAATTGAATTGAAAATATATTAAATGGTTAATGATAAATTAATTTTTTTATATTAAAATTATGTTAAATAGACAATAAGTGAGAACGAGGAGGCAGTGTGTACAATTTTTTAGAACACATTGAGGTATTTTATACATTTATTTTTATAAAAGGTAAAATGTCTATTTCGTAAAACATAGGGGGTAAATTGTAATTATCCCTATTATTAGTAGGTCAACACTGATGTTGCTGATTAATATCACATGTTGATACTTGATATCTTCTTTTGAGTTTGAAACATTAAAGTATGTTAGTTGCACATTAAATTCTTAGTATTATGTTTTCTTACGAAGGGTGGTCTCCTAATCTTTCTAATTATAGATATCTTACTATAAATTGATTCTTAAAGTTTCAGTAACTATATAAAAAGTATTTCTTTGTCACATGCTTGTATAACATTTTATCCATACTGTGGAAACCAAAGGAGTTTACTTCTATGAGTGTAAATGGATATTAAATGAATCGAATATATTATTTTTATATTCGTATTCGTTTAATTTTTCGAATATTCGGATACATATACAGATTTGAAGGATATTAAAAAATAATATCTGAATTCGTATTCATCGAATGTCGGTCGAATTCAAATATATCTATATTTGATTATAATTATTCAAATTTATTCATATTTTATTGAACTTAATCGTATTCAAATTATTTTTTTATATTCATATTTTATGATAATTATTTAGATATATATTTACAAATATCCAAATACATAAATCTACGAACATATAACAAATACATATTTTAATTAATGAAAGGAACTATATAATTTTATTAAAAAAAAAAAAGCAATCAAACAAATAGCATAATTTTTAATTAATAATCAAAATTTTAATTGATTATTAGTACTTATTAATAATAATGGCATTTAAGTATATTAATTATAAAGTCAACCAATAATAATTGTGTTGATTAACTTTATTTTTCAATTTGTTCTCTATATTACAATAATTTTTTAAATTTATTATTTTTTTCTCAATTCTTCAATTATGGTTTTTATATATATGGATTATGATATTCTTATTAAAAAATATAAATAATATATTATATAATAAATATGTATTTAGAGCGGATATTAAATGGGTCGAATACATATTTACCGTATTTGTATTCATTTATAATCGGATATCTATTAATTAAATACGGATAACATCCATTTTAAACGAATACGAATAAATTTTGTATAAATTGATACGAATTCGAACTGTAAATAAATTTTCAATTACCCATTTATAGCTTCATTGTCAAATGCAGAATTTTACACAGCTACACTACATGATACGGCAATTGAAATATTTTTTTATAATATACGTTTCATTTCCTATTTCAACTTTATATATATATATATATTAAGGGCTAGTTCGGTTAGAACGATGAAGTATATAATATTTTTATTCCACTTTATCATTCATTTGGTTGGAATAATAATAAACACAAAACTCACATGAATACTAAAAGCTTGTGTTTATATGTGCAACTCTCATGATAAATTAACCTTCTACCTCCATGGGTATATTTGTCATATAAATCAAACTATACCATAATAATAAAAAATCACACAAATTATCACATGATAAATAATCATGAGATAACCGAAAAATCCAACCAAGTTATCCCTAAGTATATTAGATTCATAATTAATTATTTTTATAAAAAATATTCAATACATTTAATATATTTAATTAAAATAAGAAATAAAATATGTATTGCAATAAAGGACCCAAATTCCGAACTGATGATGAGAAAATAATGAATTATTCACATTGCCAATGTACAACGCAAATTGCCAAATTGCTATGTTGTGTAACAATCAGGTTAGTGGGCCTGGGCCCGCGTGGCTCGAAAATGTTAAGAATGTACCGACTTACGTCATTTCTCTTATTTCTGAGCCCACCTATCCCTCTCAAATTTCTAATTATTGGAACGGAAATGCTGATAATTTTTTTTTAATTTTCACATTCCTTAATTTAGATAATATTGATGTGTTAAAATTATCTAAATGAAATAATTAAAATAATTCTTTCTTAAAAATAGAGAAAGTTAAAAAATAAAAACAAAAATAAGTTGATGTGAGTTGGACTAAAATGATTCTTTCACCCCTAAAAATAATTAAAATGTCAAAGCGTTTAAAAAATTCCAGTCTTATTTCTTTTTTAATATGGAACCAATTAACCATCAGCTGCCACTCAGTGTATTACTTTGGATCTCCACACTCCATTTATTCCACGTGGTGTCATCCTACTCGATCAGAAGAACATAACGTGATATGTTCACGACGTGCTATCATTGTAAGTACCATAAATTCATATGACTTAAATCCGCATTATCATCATTTATTGCTTATATTATCGAATCTGTTTCTTGATTGTTTTCTTATGCAGTAGAGGGTTATAGATCGGATTCTTCCGACAATTACTATTGATATTTTGTGTTTTAATTTATTCTAAAAGATAATATATATAAATAATTTATTTTAAAGATCAAGAAATTACAAATAAAATGTTCAAGTTAGACGAATTTAAACAACCCCAGATGGGTGACATGGTTCTTAATTCAAAATGATTTGCTCCACGCAGGACATATACATATTGTTATATACATATACCCATTTGACCTACATTTATCCTACTGGTACCTGGAGGAGGTCTTTTGTTTTGAATGAGGGCAACGTAAATGTTGGGTATTCTCATAATACTTATCTAAGTAATTGCTCAAAACCAAAAGTTCATATCAATTCCTTAGCAGTAGATTTATCTTAGCAAACTAGAGGACATATGGGCTATTTTGGTTTATCTTGGGATGTTTGAGGAGTATCATTTATTTTTATTTTGGGATTTTTTTTAGTTTAAATATTATTTTTTAATTACTCTCTACCCTATCTTAAGGATAATGCTTTAAGATTAATTAAACACATTTGTGCGCGCGCGCGTATATATTTTGATAGGTAAACATATTTGCGTATATATGAATATGCATACATCACCTAATAAATACGCATGATTGATCTGAGAACGAAGAAATGACAAACATTTGACAAAGAGCTTCCCAAACTAAATCAAAAGAAATTAATAAGTGTTGATGGTACTTCAGTGTCAACGTTTTGCATATGCGAATGCAATCGTGAAAACTCCAGTGCTAAGTAGTGGGTTCAGTTTGGACAGACTAGATAGTAGAGTAAGAATGGACCCAACAACTTGCCAACGTCAGAGAACTATCCATCGGTGCTGGCCGGTGATACTCACACACCACGACCACCACCTCCACCATTCTTGTATTTTATTTATATAATAAATATGCTTATTATGTTTGTTGTACACACATATACATACACGCCACGACCACCGCACATATACATCCTCCCAGTCCCCGCAGACGGGGTGTCCTACTGTCCTTTCCCCAAAACCCAAGGCCTTTTCGGTCCATTCATACTAACCTCCACCCCCTCCATTTACTCTGCTCCAGTGGTGTAGATTTTCTTTGTTTCGAAAAATAAGGAGAGAAAATGGAACACCCATTTTTTACGACGGCCGCCACTCGCGCGGAGGCATTGCGGTGGCTGGCAATTGCGGAGAAGCTACTCTCTGCTCGTGACTTGCTGGGGAGCAAGTCCTTTGCCACGCGCGCACGTGACTCCGACCCGACGTTCCCCGCCGCCGATGAAATTCTAGCTGTGGTTGACACGCTCTTGGCCGGAGACAGGCGGATCGGAAATAATCAGCCGGACTGGTATGCAGTCCTCCGCCTGACGCCGCAGCAGGGCCGTGACTCTGAGCTTATCGGCAGCCAGTACCGCAGCCTCGTGCATCTCCTCAACCCGCAGAAAAACGAATTCCCCTTTGCTGAACAGGCCTTCCGCCTCGTCGTCGATGCCTGGTCTGTTCTCTCCAACCCTTCGAGGAAATCCTTGTACGATAAAGAGCTTGCCTTTTATTTGCAACCGCAGCAGCATCAGCCGGACCCGTTTAGCGACCCCATTCCCACATTGCAGCAGAACTTCATTTTCTTTGGTGGTGGTGCTGCGTCGCAGGTGCATGGTGGTGAAAGTAGCGGCGTCGGAGGGAGCCACTATGCTCAAGTTCAACAGGTACATGCGCAGCCACAGGTCGAGCCCATGGTTGGTGGGTCGACCCGCGAACCCCAAAATTTTATGAGTTTTTCCTCGGGTTTTAATTTTGCTTTCGGGTCTGGTTCTGGGTCCAAGTCGAATCATGAACCAGTGAATAATCAAGCACAAGCAAGTAATTATTCGACTTTTGCAGGAAGTATGGCTTCCGCTTCTGGGGCTATCCAGGAGCAATTGAATAGTAAGCAGAAACAATGGCAACAAAATTACTCAGATGTTAGTGATAAAACTATTCATGCTGTAAATTTGAGTGAGGATGACGGAGGAGAGACCATAGAAGATGACGAAGATATGGAGAGCGTGGACTTGGAGGAGGAGAGAGTTTATCCACCACCGGAAAGAGTTCATTCGCCGGTGGTGAATAACGATGAATCAACTTTTTGGACAGCATGTCCTTATTGCTATTACATATATGAATATCCTAGGATGTATGCTGATTGTACTTTGCGATGTCAGAACTGTAAGAGGGCCTTTCAGGCTGTGGTAATTCCGTGCCCACCTCCAATTGGGGATGGGCAAGAGGGGTACTTTTGTTGCTGGGGTTTTTTGCCATTCGGTTTTTCAGTGGAGAATTGGGGGAAAAATAAAGGTGCTGCTTCAACTTGGACACCGTTCTCGCCTATGTTCACTTGCCCACAAATGGATAATACTGTGAATACAAGCGGAGTTGGGTGGAAGAGCTCGGCTCCTAGGATTTTTGTTGGTGATGATGATGTCTTTGTGGAGATTTCTGGTTCAAGTGAGTCTGATGATGATTGGCAGGATGATAGGGAGAAAAAGAAGAGCAATAAAGCAAAAGATGTCAAAGGAAAGGAGGCTACTGGGACGTACAATAGAAGTATGAAGAAAACTGTGAATGCCCAAGAAGCTGTTGTATCTCCACATGGAGTGGAGATGCCAAATAAGACAACAGGTGAGCTGGGCAAGATAGGGCCATCAGCCAATGCTAGAAAGCAACCGGGCAGGGTTGCAAAGAATTTTGGGAAGTTAGATTTGAATGTGGAGTTAAGCAATGAAGCTGAGGAGCCGGCACACAGGACGAACCAAGTAAATGCACAAGGCCATCGGGAGGACGATAACATTGAAGGGACTGGTTTTTTTGAGGGTCTTGACGAGTTTCTTAGTAGTCTTCCGATTCTTAACGTTGTAGGTGATGATAAGGTTGTCAAGGCGGCCTAATAAAGAAAGACCTTTTTGGTGTAGGTAGTTTGGGACTCTAATGTCGCAAAACTTCTCTTTTCTTGTAATTTTGGGTTGTAGTAGAAGGTTATGTAGATCAACTTAGATGTTGTATTTCTGGTTTTTCTATGATTTAGCAGTGGTCCTTTTAATATGTTTATATGCTTGGTTTGCTGTTAATTTGGTGATTGGGATTATTTTAAGAGTAAAGGAAGCCATCTTCAGCATCCCCGTGATCATAAATCACTGCTGAGGACTTGTTTCTTATTGATTGTTTAAACTTCAGTTTTCTAGATATAGCAATCATGCAAAACTGTGTGGTATAAGAAGAAAAGTACCATTCATGGCGTCTTCTATTGTTTTCCGGCCTGATTATGTCTTTTCCACTGTTCTTTTTTACATTATGCCTGTTCTGTTGATGCCTGGAGTGAAGTTCTGGAACTTGCTGAGGCTTTTTGACGGTGCGTGCCTGCCTTCATCAAATTCTGAACTTAGTTAAATTGCAAGATGTGGTGAATTTCGTTTTAGTGTTATTTAGGTCCACTCTTTCTGGACACTACAGGACCATGCCGTTGAGTCAATTTCATTACATTAATCGATGCTCTTTCGGGCTTATTTTTGAAGGTTTTGGGTGTTTTTCTATTTCACTTGCATTTGTCACTTGGATGATTTGATTATGTTTTGGAGGTGATTATGATATATATTTTGGGGAAATAAACTTTAGGAGTGTTGTTGGGAAACAGAAAAGTAATATTGGAAATTCTAATGAATATTTGTTTATGGACTTGTTTGGTTTTATTTTCATTCTTATATTTTTATCATTTTTAAAATTTGAAAAAATAGTTAGTGAAAATGCGTTGAAAATGAATTTGTATTTAGACAGGTTGTTGGAAAGTAATTATTATATTGTGTTTAGTGGGCTATACGAGGAGAAAGATAATAATAATGAAATACAAAGAGAAGATATATATGTATATATATTATTGGGATAAAATATATAAGTCATTGGATAACGTGTTTTGAAAATGAAAATAAAAATAATTTTGGGTGAATATATGAAAAAAGTGATGTATTGTGTAAAAATGGCGTGTTTCAATTTTTAAATAGTAGAAAATGTGAAAATATGGTTTGAAAATGAAACCGAACAGGTCCTTATGTTTTGAGAAATAGGTAGAAAATATTTTGGGGAGTTTAATATGTTTGTTTATGTTTTAAAAGAAAATATTTTTTTACTATAGTTATTAAATGAATGCTTTTTTGTTGAATTTTTTAAAAAAATTGTGCCGATAGATGACTAAAGCGCTTGTCACCATTTCTTTTAGTTTTATGCAGCCAAATTTCATCTAGTTGAAGTTTTGATAGCCAAGATATATACGTAAATACCAATCAAGAACTCGTTTTAAGATCTGATAAAAAATAAAGTTAATTAGAAAAAAAATCCCTAACTCTGCTTTCAATTTAGTATTCAGTCTCTATTTGAATTTTTACACACCAAACTCTTCACTTTTTCACATAATTTAGGAATCACTCCTTATATATTTTAGAAAGACTTATATACCCTTGTATTTGGAAAAAAAAACAACAAAAATATTTGAGAAATGAGTTTCTCTCTTCAAGAAAAACGTTTTTCTTTTTTTTCTTTTTGCTTGAAATTGACTTCTTGAGGTGCCAAAAGAAAAGGGTGCGAAACCATTCTTTCGCCATTGACGCAAGAAGAAGAAGTGAAAAGAAAAAAAAAGACACCAAAATTTCTGCTATTTTTCTACGACAATGGAAGGAAAAATAGCTGTAAAAAGAAGCTAAGTACAAAAAAAGGTGAGCAAAAAAAAAAAACACAAGTATGTTTTCTGAATTTATAGTTTCAAATGTCAGTGATTTTTCAGTGTTACACTTATTTCTTGCCTATTTTCTCATGTTTAGGGTTTTTATTCATTTTTTAGTCATTAAACACTTGAATCCATTTGATATACATATAATTTTTGTTGTTAGATAGAAAGTTTGTGATTTGTACTTGAAGGGTATGAAAGTTGGACTTCACCTTTTTGGGGTTTGTATTTCTTTTTATCTAAAATTATACGGTAAAATTATACCGTAAAACTATTTAAAAGTAGTAGTGTATTATCTGTAGAACAGAACATCCAAGTTTACAATACATATTAAGCAAAAGTGTAGTATATAATCTGTATAATTACAGTATATTTTAGAAGCAAATATAATATAAAATATTCAATCTTGTAAGGCAAAAGTGTAGTATATAATGTTTATAACTGCAGTACATTTTAGAAGCAAATATAGTATAAAATATTTAATCTTGCAGTACACATTATAAAAAGGTCTAGTATATAACCTGCAGCACATTTTAGAAATAAATATAGTATAAAATATTCAAGCTTCTAGTACTTATTAGGGAAACGTTTAGTATATAACCTGCAGTACATTTTAGAAGCAAATGTAGTATAAAACATTCAAACTTGCAAGACACAATAGGCAAAATTATAGTATATAATTTGTGTAGCTGTAGTACATTTTAGAAGCAAATGTAGTATAAATATTCAAGTTTGGAGTACAGATTAAGCAAAAGTGTAATATATAATTAGTGTAACTGTAATACATTTTAGGAGCATTTGTAGTACAAAAATATTCAAGCCTGCAATATATATTAAATGAAAATATAGTATATAATTTGTGTATCTACAGTATATTTTAGAAGCAATTATAGTATAAAATATTCAAGCCTGAAGTATACACTAATTAAAAGTGTAGTATAATATATTATATGTTTCTTAAGTACATATTAGAAACATCTATAGTACAAAATATTCAAGTTTTCAATACACATTATCTAAAAGAGTTAGTTTATTATCTGTTTATATACTAATTTTTCTTTATCTAATTGCAGCAAAGCAAGACATTATAAGATCTGCTCTCGTTGCTCCCCCAATGTTTTTAGAGTAAATTGGAGATTGTGAAGTCTAAGATGGGGTCAAAATATTTTGATACATTGAAGAAGACATTTTTCTATATATACATGGATATGCCTAAGTTAAGTTCAAACTTCATTTAGCTTGAAGTTAAACTTAGGAGATTTGACCCAAAAAAGTTGTCATTTCATTTTTTGAAGGGGCTTGTTTCTTTTTTTTGTAGCTGAATTTTTTATGGTTTTAGGGTTGCCATATATGGGGCAATTTGTTAATATAACATTGAAGAAAAAGTCTTAAACCTCTGATAGCCTTTTTTCTGAAAAGTTGTAGAATATAACTAGATCTGAAATAGCAAAAAAGTTTGAGGATTATGTATATAAAGATAGTGAGGAGGACTTGAATAATTTTTGTAGGTTGTACATACTTTTTGTTATTAATTATTTTCTGTTTCCAACATCTAATTATTGAACTCCATGATTTTTCCTACCATACTTGGAAAATTTGTCTAGAGTTGATTTGTATGCATGGGTCATAGCTACATATAATTTTCTTGTCCAAGATATGAAGAACCATTTAGGAGTAGATGAAGAAAGAACTTAGAAGTACATTGACAG
>JACGDI010005323.1:105374-120840 GCA_014898725.1 Jacaranda copaia | reverse complement strand
AGTGAAATATAATAAATTCAGCTAATTGAAGTACATGTTTAAATAAAATGAAGTGCAATTTTGTAACACTTGAAGTATAGTACTTCAAGGAACAGATTACAGGCTTTGTAAAATGAAGTAAGTATAATTTCAGAAAATAGAAGTATAATATTACATATAGGAAAGTACGATTTCAGAACACGTGAAGTATAAAATCCCAACAAAAGAAGTATAATTTTGGATAATCAATAAATAAAATACTTGAAATGTAGAAAATTAATAAATAGAGTATAAGTTTAGATAAAATGAAGTATAATTTTAGAAAACAAAAGGTACAATTTTAATAAAGTGAAGTATAATTTATGAACATTTGAAGTATAAAATCCTAGCAATTGTAGTACAATTTTTGATAATTCATTAGTAGAACACTTGAAGTATAAAATTTAAATTATAGAGTATAATGTTATGTGAAGTGAAGTACAATTTTAAATAATTGAAGTACAAATTTGTATAAAGTGAAGTAATTTAAGTATAAAACTCCAACAACTGCAGTACAGTTTTGGATAATCATTAAATAGAACACTTGAAATATAGAACTTTAATGAATATAGTACATGTTTAGATAAAATGAAGTATAAAATAAAGTATAGTTTCAGAAAAAAAATAAAGTACAATTTTAGATAAAGTGAAGTATAATTTTCAAACATTTGAAGCATAAATCTCCAGCAACTGTAGTACAATTTTTGATAATCATTTAGTTGAACATTTGAACTATTAAACTTAAATAATGGATTACAATTTTTATCAAATGAAGCACAATTTTATTTGCAATGAAGTATAATGTAGAACATTTTAAGTAGATAAATATTTTTAAATAAACGAACTATAATTTCAGAACACTTAATGTACAAAACTTTACAAACTGTAGTATAGTTTAGATTTTGTGGAAGTATTACCTTAAGACATCATAGCTCTTCTTAGCACTGTTGCTTGATTCATCCTTTCGATTTACCATGATGTCAACAATGTTCATCTTTAATGTTAAAATGTTGTAAGACCATATTCATGACATCTTTGTCATCAGTCAATGTCACTACAATCTTTGATGTGGAGCTATATATTGCAAATTGAAAAGCTCGGCATTAATTTCACTTCATTTTTTTGCGAGATTAATGTACATGTTTATTAAAATTGTAGTATTCTTAATTGACATTATATGGAGTTGGCCTTTGAAACGGTAACTCTCCCACACTTGATTGAACACTCCAACTTCACTATTAGTTGACATTGTCGAAAAAATATAAGAAACTCAGAAGTAACTGAGAAGAAGAAAAAACCCAAAAATAATGAAGAAAAAACTTGAAAATGATGAAAATGAAAAGAAAAGAAGACAATACAGATGTTGGGTTAGTAGTTGTTGGCTTCTATGATTATTCTCATTCCCGTCGTAGAACTTGTTGCGTATTTTCTTTTCTTTCTATTTTTGAAAATGATACTGCTATTGGTAGGGTTTATGTTGCTTTTGTTTATGACAAAGAAGTGAAAAATAAATTAGTGAAAAATCTTATACTTAAGGGCATTTTTGTCAAATTAAGTGAGTAGGGAGTGAACTTTAAAATTCTAACAAAACTAGAGAGTTTAGTCTAAATAAAATCAAGTGGGGACTTATCACAAAAATGAAAAGTGATTTTGGTACTTTTAAATAAGTCTCCCTAAAAATATACATACCAAAGTTTTTTTTTCTGTAATTCTGTTTTTGACCTGAATTTTGACTCAAGTTTGATTTAATTTTATTTGAGAAATACAATTAGGATTTATAAAGAGTATATTTATTTATTTTATTTATATACATGCATGTCAAGAGTTTGCTAGATTTGAATCTTCAACCTTACATTTTATATGTGATGAGGTTGAAAGCTATTTTTACTGGACGTGGTTAGTGTTGAGGCTAATTTGACTTGGCTGGTTGGATGGTCCAACTGAAAAATATCTTTGGGCTAAGATCTACAATCACGAGTAAATGTCAGACTAGCCGAGGTGCCCTTGGCTAAGGCACTCTAATGCTTAAGTTAGTACTGGTCGAGTAGGTAAATCGAGCAGTAGAGTAGGAGCGTATAGTGAAGAATAGCATACCTTAAGGGTGGCTGGCAATAGTGTATTTATAACCTTCTCCAGGTGAATGATATATCTAACATGCTATAACATGTGTAGGGCACGCTTATCCTTACATGGGGAGCTTTAGGTCATCTCCCATCTATATACTATTCCAAGTGGCATCACCTTCTATTTCGGGGATAGAATAGTACGTTGGTGGCTTGCCTCATGACTGGCCCAGTGATAGAGGTGGTATTGGGGCGGCATCCATCATTAATATGGAGGCATACTACCTGCCAGGATATTTAATGTGGCAGAGATACAATTTGGTGTTGGAATGACCTTGCTGGTCAATGACACGATCAACCATGGAACAGGTTTCAAAGAGTGAGCGGCCTCAAAGGGGATGCCTCTCATGCTTTCTCGTCGAGTAAGGTTGAGACACGCGTTTGACCCGCAGTTTATTCTAAAGATTCTATTTGTGCTTATTGCATTGGCAACACAATGAATGGATGGTCGATCACGGTCAATTGCCCAACTGGGTTTTTGAGGCGAGATGAGCCTGGGAGCGTGTTCCTGGGTCAACAGTTGTTGGGTTAGGCCTACTGAGCCACCACATATCAATATGTGAGTGTAATGTCATTAAACTAAGGGCCATTCGACATAAAATTCGCATATGCATGATGATGTCTCTCTCTCTTACATGCACACACACACATGCACACTTGTATGCACAATTGCACATTAAGGGTTGACTAATGTTCAAACACCAAAATTCACATGTATAAATATAAGGATGATGTCTATGGCTAATTGATCACTCCACTGTAGAGGGGCTTGATTGGAGTGTTACTGGATTTGGATAAAACTACTACAATTTCTATATTTTCTTCGTTTCATCTCTATGTATAGTTTTTTAATTTAATTAAGTCAAATTATGTAAATTGTATGTCTTTTAAATTTTTATTTCCATTTATTTTTCAGCCCATGGCCCAATACCTTTAGGGCCAAAATCATCCAACATATTGTATTAACAATGTTTCTTGGATATTTGGATCCTGATGGGTTAACTTACTTTTGTTCCAACAAAATATATAAATTAAACTAAAACCTAAAATTGACTTGAAAATAATACTTGTTAAAATATATCCACTGAAAGATAAAAATTGACATAAAAAACATCGTAAACAGAGCTGATAACTCAATAATACATGAATTGTTAAATGTTAGGTTCCATTTCCAACTCAGATCCGAAAACCCATTTCCCTCATTCCCAATAGAACGATTTAACTGGGCCTCGTCCTATCCTTACCCTGGCTACCGAACCCAACCCAATAAAGAAAACTGGCCTTTGCCCGATGCCAAGGGTCGCTTGAGGCCGACAGCATGTGCCATTTGCTGGCATCTTCTGCGTTTTCACGGTCCTTGTAATAGCCTCGATTTGGTCGTAATCGATCTTTTCTGGCAAACCACTCGATTATCTTTATGCGCATTAAAGGAAACATCGTTTTCTCCGCCTTTCTTGGAGAACAGGTGTCCTCTGATCCACCTAACTAACAATGCTAATTTATTATTACGACAAACCAGCTTTGTCTGGCGGACTCATAAACACAGTCCTAACTGCGGCATCTCTTTCGATTTCTTGATTAATCTTAAGTCCCTGAATATAGCAAAAGGCCCTTTAACGTGAACTGCTAGAAAGATCTCTTGCAATGGCTCACGCGGTATTTCAGTCCTCGTCTCTGTCTCGTTCCTCTTCTGTGGACTTCTCCAACACTTCAGCCAAAGCCTGCGATGTAAAATTTTTGCTGTTGTTGTTGCTTATCTTCTACTTATACTTTTTCTTCTTATGTAGTTTGTTTATTGATGCATTTGTGTAGTTATTGCCAATTTTCTTGGCATTGACGTCCGTTTTTGATTTTTTTTGGGCAGATCTTTGGTTCCCCGTTGAGATCTCCGGAAATTGAGCAGACCCGCTTGAGATTTTTGGATTCCTTTAAGTAAGTGCACCAAAGTTCTAATCTTTCCCTTCGACATAATGTAAAATTCTACCCTTTGGCTGTGCTTATGGTTTCTGAAGATAGTTTTTAGTTGCCTGTGACCTTAGCGCAATCATGTGTCCTGTGGTTCATTTGTGGGAATTAATGCTGTTTGATCAAAAATCTTGAATGCGTGGTGATCTTGCTGCGGTTTATTCTTTTCTTCGTGGGACTGCTCGTGTTGAATTGATATTGTTTGATGAAATGTCGATAATGTTAGTAAGCTTTTGTTTTTGATGATAATTATTTTACTGCAAAAATTATACAAGCAAAACAGCAGCACCACGTGCTATGAAATTGTACTTGGTGTGTAAATGCTTAAAATGAACTGTCTGGTCTTTTTAGGTGTGCACTATGTGACGTTAGAATTCCAGTTGGATTGTTTTGTATAGAGTTCACAGAGTTGGTCTGAAAGAGTTTAAAGTTTGTGCATAAACTATGCACTTGCTTCCATATGTTTCTGAAGTTAAAAATCATTTCATAATAATCCTAATGCTGTTTGTTCGGAGAGCTATCCACTAGTCAAAGTACAGCATTGGTCTCCCTATAAAGAGATATATTGAGTAAATCTATTCAGATCCCTAACTCTTGCATCTCAAGGTTCTGATCATACTGTTTGATGGTGGTTTATAGGACCTACTTACTTTTTAAGATTAAAGACTTCCATGCAACACTCAAGGTTGATCCAGAGAGATAAGCATGCTTAATGCTTTTATTTTAACTTAAATTATAGTTACCTTGATAAATAGGGTATTATATTAATACATTCTCTTCTCTGCTGTATGATTACCTCTAATGGATATAGAAATCCAACTGTGAGATTAAAGGCCTTAATGGAGTCTCCAGGCCTAGATCAGAAGGTGATAGATAACAAGCCAAAAGTAGCTGGGGTGCCCAATGAGGTGTCCAATCATTTCAAGGAGTTGAAACAGAGATTTCTTAGTTTCAAGAAAGATAAATACTTGTAAGAATTTAGTAAGTTTTGTCTAACCTAACTGTATTATGGAATGAAGAGGCTTACTTGTTATTGTGTTTTTCTAATTTGTTGTAGGAGCAACTTAGAACACTACCAAAGGCTTTCTGAAGCCCAAGCACCAAAGGTATTTCTGTTTTGGTATATTTTATTTATCTCGAAATATCAAACATTATACTAGAAATCTGACATTTTGAAGGACAGTTCATGGTGATTGCATGTGCAGACTCCCGAGTTTGTCCGTCCAGCATCCTAGGATTTCAACCAGGAGAAGCCTTTGTGGTCCGCAATGTAGCAAACTTGGTGCCCCCACATGAGGTATACATTTTGCACAAATTTTCTTAGGCTTATGGCACTTAAAATTCGGAAGCATGGGTGAAGTGATTTTGAAGATTTGACTTTATACATCTTGCCCATCTATTCCTCTGATACAGAATGGACCTTCAGAAACAAATGCGGCTCTTGAATTTGCTGTTAATTCTCTTGAAGTAAGTAAGTCATAAGCGTAAAATATGCATGCTTTTGGTTTAGCAGAAGTGTATGTATCCTCTTTGTGGGAACATCATCAGTATACATACATTCAGGTTGAAAACATATTGGTCATCGGTCACAGCTGCTGTGGAGGAATTAAAGCCTTGATGAGCTTGCAAGATGAAGTAACTTCAAGGTTCAGTTAATCTCTTTCTTTCACTGATATGCAATCCATCTCTATCCACTTGGATACATTTATGTTTCTTACTACCTCATTTATGCTTTCCAGTAGCTTCATTGGAAACTGGGTGGTTGTCGGAAAGCCTGCTAGGTTGAAAACAAAGGCTGCTGCTTCAAACCTCAACTTTGATCAGCAATGCAGGCACTGTGAGAAGGTTTGGTGCATGATCTGATTGGATTCTGTGTTCGTTTTGTTTGTTTTGAAAACTTAGGAAATGAAATCATCTTGTTTCTGTTTTCTCTAGGAATCAATTAACAGGTCGTTGTTGAACTTGCTCACTTATCCATGGATAGAAGAACGCGTGATAAGGGGGAAGCTTTCAATCCATGGTGGCTACTATGACTTCATTGATTGTACATTTGAGAAGTGGACCCTTGACTACAGTGGCAGTGGTTTGCTAACTGAGGCTAAATACTCTATTAAAAACAGAGAATTTTGGGCCTGAGTTTGATGTCCGAGGTTGTCTCTTACATGTCTCGTTTAACAGTTTGCATTACATGTTCTTGTGTTGCTGGTTGTTTTGTTTTCGTGCATGTTGTACAATAAAACATGATTTGTAATGCAAAAGTTGTTCAAATAAATTTGCATGTTATGAAATTAGATGTTTTTGTGGACAAATGGACATTTTATTACTTTTTACTACAGAAAACACTTATAAGAAACAGCCACATTAACCCAGAGGCGGTTCTCTAGAGGTTTAATTGATGAAGTAATTCAATTGTTGTATTAATGCAGAGGTTTCGTTAGTAACTCCTTATCTTTCTCTTATTTGCCGTTTATTTGGTTTGTTATGAATGTACAGACATTGCTCCCTGTTACACAAATGTGAAGTATAAATGTCCGAAACATTGCGTCCAAAGGTTAAAACAATTGTTTTAACCTAAAGTTTCTGTGTCATTGGTTTTGAAATGGCTCGTCCCAATCTAATTTCTTTTCCAATAGCCATGACCGTTTTCCTTTCACTATTGGATGCCTCCAAAAGAGTTGCAGCAGCAGGACGCAACCTTGAAGAAAGTCTATCCAATGTTCCTAATTTTGGATTTTCTGAGTTGGCACCATCATTTCCTGAAATCCCAATTTTGCTGCCCGATACTGATTTATTGGCGAAGCTCGAGACAGAATCCGAGCCACCATTGCCACTAGTTCAAGTAACCTCGATACCTGAGGTATTGCCAGAGCCCGGGAGAGAAATCAGGTTTTCAGTTCCACCGACAGGAATCGCGCTTGTGCCTCGCGATCCCAATTCACAGATACAGCTCCACGAAGAACCTAGGCCCCCATTGCTGGCAGTTCAAGAAACTCCAGTGCCTGAGGTGCTTCCAGAGCCCGGGAGAGAAATCAGGTCCCATGTTCCATTGGCAGGAATTGCACTTGTGCCTCGCGATCCTAAGTTAAAGATAAAGCTCGATGAAGAACCGAAGCCCCCATTGCCAGCAATTCAAGAAACTCCTATACCTGAGGTACTTGAACTTCCAGAGCCTGGGAGAGAAATCAGGCCCCCAATTCCACGGGTAGGAATCACACTTGTGCCTCGTGATCCTAATTTACAGATAAAGTTTGGCGAAGAACCTAGGCCCCCGTTGCCTGCAGTTCAAGAAATTCCTATACCTGAGGTACTTCCAGAGCCCGGGAGAGAAACCAGGTCTCCTGTTCCACTGACAGGAGTCACACTTGTGCCTCGCGACCTTAATTTACAAATAAAGCTTGGCGAAGAACCTAGGCCCCCATTGCCAGCATTTCAAGAAACCCCTATACCTAAGGCACTCCCAAAGTCCGGGAGAAAAATCAAGTCTCAAGTGCCGATAAAGGGTATTCCAGTGATCCCTCTGCCATACACCAGAAATGGTGTTTGACATATTGATTTATGGTGCTTGTAGGGGCAAAAATATCCTTGTATTTCTATCTTTATAAGATGATTACTAAATGATACTTAATTATTGATTGGCTTAGTGCTATGTAACCATGGCATGTGTTTGCAATATATTCGAATTAATGAGAGTTGGCAAAGCATTTTCTTGTTGAAACTTTATATGCATGAATGTCATTTGTGTGTCATATTTCCAAAGTTGTGCAATTTCCTTCTGTTAAATTACTTCCATTCAACGTTCCAACTTCTTTTCCTCTTCCCTGATGTTTGGTCTTCTGTACCTAACAATTTGATGCAAAGCAGTTGTTCTCATGCATCACTTGGTATAAACATTGAACAACTCGGCCTTCTTCTCAAATAATGTTTTACGGCGGCAATTCCTGTGTTTTCCTTTTGTTGCATGTTGCTTATTTAATATGCACACAAGTTCGCTTGATTTTTTACACTGTTGCCGTGAATGTGATAGATTCTAAGTGCTGGATTCTTTGCATGCGTTTGGTTTCATTTCCAATCTCCGTTTTTATATTTTCCATTATTTAAAAAATGAAATATATTATTTTTTATATATTTTTATTTGATATTATTTTTATTTTTAAAACATATTTCTCAACAATTTATATATCTCCTCTCTTTATTTCATTATTTTTATCTCACTCTACCTACAACCTACTAAACCCATCATAATTTCTATCTCTCTCTACCTACAACCTACTAAACTCATCATAATTATTACTTTTTTAATAATTTATCTAAATATAAACTCATTTTCAACTAATTTTTATTACTACTTTCTAAAATTATGAAAATAATGAAAATGAAAATGAAAATAAAAATAAAACCAAACGGGCGCTTTATATTCTAGAACACCATTTTTTTTTTCATTTTACACTATTCCAAAAATAGAAGACGTGATTTTTTGTATCATTTTCAATGAAAAACATCATTCATTTTCATTTTTATACCTATAAACCATCTTTTCAAACCTATAACACCTATTAATTTAAAAATAATTAGAATCTACTAATTAATTAAATATTAATTTTTTTCTTTCATTCCAAAATAATGGGAATCACATAAAATTTAATATTAATTCTCCCTCACATCATTATCCACTAACTTATTAGATAATTATTTATTTTTCTATCTTCTCAAAATAATGGGGCCCACAGTCCATTAGATAATAATATTTAATATTATTACATTAAAATATTGTTTCAATCCACCTTTTGTCAAACTTTTTTCAATACTAATCCAATTAAAAGTGATGAAAATAGAGAATGAAAATAAAAATACAACCAATCCAGCTCTAACAGGCCATTTGGTTTTATTTCTAGGACCCATTTTCATTTTTTGCCATTTCTAAAAGCTAAAAAGTTATTTATAATTTTGAAATGAAAATGGCAATATGTTTGGGTGAATTGTTGGAAAGTAATAATTAATTAGGAATCGCGTTGAAAAGATAGTTGATATATATTTTTTTATATTTAAAAGGACTTATTTTTTAAACATATATTTATTTTTATTAATTTTAAAATGATAGTGGGTACATTATATCAAATTAAATTTGAATTTGACTGATGTAATAATAGGATAATAAGGTGTGTAATACCTCAAAATTTTATTTTGTATTTAATTGATTACATTATCTTATTTTATTTTATTTATTATTTAAAAATTAAAAAAATGTAATGCCTTAGAAATTATTTCATATTTAATTACTTCCTTTATCTTATTTCATTTTTACTTTTAAGTATTATTTAAACATATATATAATATCTAGCAATAAATTATCTCTTGCTCAAATGATTCATGTATATATATATATATATGTATGACGTTCCAAAATTTTAGAAGAATGGATGATAATTTTAATAGAATTAATATTATACAATTATTAGGAATTAATAATAACGATATTAGAATTACTATAGAATTATCTTAATCCTAAAAAGCTTATAATTAGAATTTTAGTTGACGTGATACATATAACCTTTATAATTCAAAATCCTAGTCATTTTAATCAGCAACACACAACAGAAACAAAAAGAAGAGAAAAATGGCGGGAAAAGGGAAGAGAGAAAGAGAGCTGGCAATTGCAAGTGCAAGTGTAAGCCCATTTATATTTCTCTTTCGCTGTCTGGTAACTTAGGCATGTGCACGCTGCAACCGGATTTAACCAATAATAATTGCGCGCAGCTTTAGTGTCGGGATTCCCCTGAAATTCGTTATGCATGAAATCAAAAAATTCAGTCTGGGCTAATTGTGACCCACGTGTTGACCGTAATTCTGCTTGTCTGCATCTTATGGCTTTGTTTAAATTGTGTTTTCATTATGTATTTCTAGATAAAAGAAAATCTATACTTTATGATATTTTTTTATATTTTTAAACTAGCAAATTAAACTCAATGATCAACTAATTACTGTTATTGTTACTATCATGTTATCTATTCCATTCTATACTATTATCTGTTGCTTTGCCGACACACTTGTTTATCCATTACGGCTTTAAATGGCCATGTTGGCTTGTCTAATTTTGTTTCTTGATATTGTACCGCCTTGTCGACATTTCTGTACAGTTTTGTATTGCCTTGTACTGTTATCTGCTCTGCACTATCATTTACTATTATTTGTTGCCTTGTCGGCCTATTGTTTTATCGAGGTGTGAGTGGTACGCTAGGGATTACCCTTTGGATACCAACCGTACGCTAGGGATTTCCCCCAAGGTACGAGCGACATACTAGGAATTTTTCCCTGGTATTAACGATATGCTAGAATTTTTCCCTGGATACAAGTGATACGCTTGGGATTTTCCCTTAGGTATCAGCAATGTATTAGGGATTTCTCCTTGGGCATCTGCATTGTGCCAAGTTGACATGCTTTGGTAATATTGACTAATTGTTTGACCGACTACAATAAACATTGTTTGATCATCGTATTTAAGTTGATAGTCTACAAAATCGTTTAATAAAATTTTTACTAGTTATTGCTTGATCGTTTATAAATTTTTCGATTATTACTGCTAAACTTTTTTATGAATTTCACTTATATTACTTGAATATTTCCACTGTACAAAATAATTTTGATTCAAGAACTCATTTTACACACACTTGGCACTCACTGAGTCTCTTACTCACACTCATTTTTTTCTTTAACTTCCTTTTGGTAGACATAGATTATAGTCTTAGTGAGAAGGTGGATCGTGGATATGATGAGAATCAAGGGTAAAGACGTAGTTTTGGATTTTTCAGTAGACTAGTATATTTCCTATTAAATTCATTAGTATTGTTTTATTTGTTATGGATGTTATGGTGTTTAGTTTCGGAAAGATTTCGATTCTTTGAGTTTTATGTTGTGAGTTTGCTAGGAATTGGATGAGTTCTTATTTAACCAATGATTTTGGATAGTTAGTTTCATTTATTTATGATTAAATTTCACACTCAATTCTAGTATAAATACGGTTTAATTTTGGCGCATGATAAGGTGGGTTTAAAAGGAGTTCAAAAACAAAAATAGAAATATTTTGGATGAAAAAAAGAGAGAAAGTTATTATTTTTATTTTTTATTTCAGAATGAAAATGAAAATGAGGCGTGGAAATAAAACCAAATGGGCCATGAAGTCTCTTGCACCTTGTTCTTGTCTTTGTTTCTTTTCTTTTCTCTTTTTTACCTCTTTTTCTCTAGACTAGACTAAGTCACCAATTTTATTATCTTACAACATCTGATTAAGGAAAGGAAAATTAAATAATGTTGTATATACCAAGAAAATTTGGTCTTTTAACGTTTGATTTTTCACATTTTACCATATAAAAATAAAAAAATCTAAAATCATAATGTGCCTTGACGATTTGGCTATTATACTTTGTAATTACTATTGAATCATATTGAAATTAATTTTTTATTCAATTAAAAAGTTGGTACAGAAATAAGCTCTTTTCTTTATTATTATTATTATTATTATTATTATTATTATTATTATTATTATTATTTATTTATTTATTTATTTATTTTTTCATTTTCATTTTCAACTTCCTTTGTTGAATCAAATAATAAAATTCAAATAACTGAAGCATTACTTTACATCGTATTGTCCTATACTACAATGTAGTTACGTGAAATCTTCAATATGAAATTAATCAATCACATTAAAATACAATAAAAAACAATTTTATTTAAGGAAAACAATATTCAAAACAAGTGATATAGAAGCATAAATCGATGGACACTCTTGAATTCATTTGTCAAAATATTTTAGTGTTTCCAAAACTTAGATATTTATTTTCCCAATCCTAGTGCATCCTTTCCTCCATTACAAACTTCACCACAAACTTATAAATAAAAATTACAAAATGAAGAATCTCCCAAATCCACTTCATCACAATCATCGTTTGAAAAACTTGATTATTATATTTTAATAGATTGATTTTGTATTGAATGTTTTCTTGAACCAGAATGGATTGCTCATGGAATAAATCCTCAAAAAATTGCAAAAAAAAATGCTCAGTGAAGAGCATTTTTGTATCTTTGAAGATCCAAGGAAAACACAAAAGTTTTACGGGCTTATCTTAATAGATTTTGAATATATTGAGATAACAAAAAAAACTGACAAAGAAAATGTGCAAAAAATTATTTTTAAGAAAATTCAAAATTTGAAAATTATTACCCCATCAAAATGGGGTAATCCTCAAAAAACAAATTTTTTTTCAATTCAATATAATCCCTCAGGATATTCCTATTTGGATTACATTAATGCCTGACAAAAATTCTTATATTTCCAAAGTGAACAATATTCTCTATCTTATTTAATATTTTTCAAATCAAATCTATAAATTCACGTTCCCTATTGGTTTTTATTTTGGTGGGAACAATTTGGTTCAAGTCCTTCAATATTTCCTCAAGAAGTGTTGAAATGTTTTGAGTACTTCCAGACAAATGCAAAAATTCCTATTGAGGCAAATGCTTCACTAATTTATCTTTTCGCTTCCCAATTTCAATTCCTGTGGATACTCATGGTTGAGCCAATCTTTACAAAACACTATGGATTTCCATGTCTAGCCAAGAGATCAAAAATCAAATGGTGGAAAAACACAAACCAAGAGAATTGCAAGATTTCGGCTATTTAGACACAGTTATTACAACATCCTTATTTCTATATTAAATCAACAAAAAACCAAGAGCAATTTCAAATGGCAAAGCAACAATTTCAAGTTGCCATTGCACAAGCATCGACCCCCGTGGAAATGATATCTTTAATGGTTGAATCACAAAAAGAATCAGCCAAGAAGATAAATTTTAATCAGATGAAGGAATATCCAAGACAACTCATGACAAAGAGATTCCAACTTTCAACCTTAAAGAGACAGAAGATGATTTCTTTGGGTTGTGACCAATAAAGTTAATAATCATTCGGATTTCAAAATTATGTTTTGAAGTTCGAAGAATTATTAAACAAAGAAAGACAAAGTCTACAAAAGCATTTTTAAAGACAAAGTATTATTGAAGGAAAAAATTCTTAAGGACAAAAAGCAAAAGATACGTGAAGAAAGTTTGCAAAACAAAGACAAGAGGACAAAATACAAAAGCAAAAGAAAAGAAATTATTGAAGACAAATTATTGGTACACTAGTTAGAAAGATGAGAAGAAAGATTTTTGAAAATCAACTCAAATTCGAGTTTGAAGTCTGATAGACCATCTATAAAAAGGAAAAACCCATGACAAAGGGGCATCAAAAACTTTATGCTTATAATTACCTTAGTTAGGCTCAAAGAATGGTTCAAGAAATTTCAGAGAAACAATATGATCGTAATAGTTTTCATTAAATTGAACTAAATAAAAATTATGAGCATTTATAAATTGTGGAAAACGATTAAGAATATGAGATATGTCTTTGTCAAAGGTTGTTTTTTACATGTCTTGTTCAACAATTTATTTTAAGTTCTTCATGTGGCAAGTTGTTCTGGTGCATCTCACATGTCCAATGAAAAAAATATTGTTCAAAAGTTTTTCAAATAATTTTTTCATTTTATGAGATTAAACGTTTTCTGGACTTTCCAATGTGAACGTAGGAGGCTAGGAGCATTTAATTCAGGACAGAAAGATATCTCGTTACTAGGTGTCATGGACTACCAATATATATATATAGAGGTTTAATTAATGTGGTAATTTAATGGTGGAATTAATGCTGAAGTTTCATCAATAACTCATTAATTATCTATTTTTTGTTTGGCAAGAATTAGAACATTTTTTCTTGTAACATATCACACATATTTTCACTATAAAAATGCAGGAATACTCTTGCCTAAACATTGTACCCAAAGACCAAAGCAATTGCTTTGACTAAAAGTTTCTCTACTTCGTAAAATGGATCGCCCTAATCTAATTTCTTTCCAAATGCTGGCCATGATCATCTTTCTTTCATTAATTTATGCCTCCAATAGAGTTGCCATAGCAGGCCGCAACCTTGAAGAAGATTTATACGATCCAGCATTGTATCCAAAAATTGTGGTTCTGTCTCCAGATACTGTTTTAACATTCACAAAGCAAGAGATAGAAGCCAGGCGATCCAGGCCGCCGTTGTCAGCAGTTCAAGAAACCCATGTGCCTGAGATATTGCCAGATCCCGGAAGAGAAATCAGGTCCCCGGTGTCACCAAGGGATGTTCCAGATATCTCATTTTCAGGAAGCCCAACTGTGCCTCATGATCCCAATTTACTGGCAAAACCTGAGACAGAATCCAAGGTCCCCTTGCCTGCAGTTCAAGAAACATCTATACCTGAGTTGTTGCCAGAGCCCGGAAGAGAAATCAGGTCTCCGGTGCCATCAGGGGATGTTCTAGATTTTTCATTCCCAGAAAGCCCAACGACACCAAGGGACATTCAAGTGCTCCCTCAGCCATACTGGGATGGAAGTTCTAATCTGTCAGAATAATTTATGGTGCTTGTTATGGAAGCTGAAATCTGTCTGTTTTCATCTTGTATTTGATGATTACTATATGTTACTTCTAAAGAAATTATTAGTGGCTTATTGCTATATAACATGACATATACCTTTGCAACCTCTTCCATTTTATCGGAGTTAAAAAAAAATAAAAAATTCTTGTTCAACGTTTCATTATTATTTATCCACCATATTTGTTTTGAATATGATGAACAAAAGTAATTGTGGAATCTGTCACAATTCCTTTAAAAAAAATAAAGAAAAAAATCAAAAAAATTGTATAGAATTTTATGCTTTAGATAAAATTATTTTATTATTTGAACTATTTATCTTTTCACACGTTGCCAAATAAATAAAAAAAATTATATATAGTGCATTACACGGATCCATCCAAAAAAGAAAATTCAGTGAAATATTTTTGATATGGGATAACCCAATAGGCCCAACATCAAACGAGACGGCCTACAAGGTCCAAAGGTAGAATTTGTTTGGTCGACCGGTATCGACCTCACTTGGGAGTATCTACGGTCGACCCGTATCGATCTAAAGACCACTCCAGTATTTCGAGCACTTAAGTTTGGTCAACATTAATCGACCTCCGGCGTTCACTCGAATCCCTGCCGGGCATATTGATTTGACATGTCGAGTCCACTTCGATGACACGTGGCAGCCGATGCAACCACTGCCAACAACTCTGACAACTCTGACAACCTTGCCAACAACTTTGGTAGAAACGTGCTTCTGCTGGAATGGTTTACTCGAAAAAGCTAGAGATTTAGCCACTTTTCACAGTACTGGGATCTGAACATGGAATGACTCCCAACCCCCTTGGCATGGGAAAAAAGCTAGTACACCTGGTAGGGATACTT
>JACGDI010005323.1:5949-99648 GCA_014898725.1 Jacaranda copaia | reverse complement strand
AACAGACATGGTTCTATAATGTAAAGGCAGAAAAACACAAGTATAACAAGGACATTTACAGTGCAAGTTTCTCAAGTGAAAAGCACGGAGTAGGAAACTCTTCAACAATGGAGACTCTATCAGATATTTAGGTTGCAAAAGTGTGAATAAAGGAACTTATCCCTTTATTTATAGGTAATCTGCGTGGGAATCCGTGTAACTGCCATCATGACAGCCTGCCCCCATACGCTACGTATCCTGCACACTGATAGCCGTATT
Source organism: Jacaranda copaia (assembly GCA_014898725.1). NCBI lineage: Eukaryota > Viridiplantae > Streptophyta > Magnoliopsida > Lamiales > Bignoniaceae > Jacaranda > Jacaranda copaia. Next base: position 99,390 of record JACGDI010005323.1, on the reverse strand, counting down.
AAATGCAAAGAAATCTCCTCAAACCCTGGTCGGTATTTTAAAAACTCGGGTCGAAATTTTAAAAATCATGGTCGAACGTATTACCTGCTATGGTTGAACGATCTTGATAAGGGAACGCCTAATCCTCCTAAGTTTGGGTTCCCTGAATTGGCGCCACCAGCTCTAGAACTCCCATTTTTCCCACCTGATATCGGTTCACTGGCGAAGCTTCAGATAGAATACAAGCCACGGTTGCCAGCGATTCATTAAGTTTTAGTACCTAGAAAAGTATTGCCAGAACTCAGTGGAGAAATCAGGTCCCACGTGACACATGGGCGTGTTCCAGATATCCTTACACCGCACACCAATTGAAATGGCGTTTGAGATATAATATATATATATATATATATATATTTGTTTTTTCCAGTTGAAGAATACAGTGTAAAAAGTTCAAGTTATTCCAATGGGAAAATATTAGTACCTTATACTTTTGAATCAACTTTTAAATTCAAAATTGTACTCTCTTTGAGGAAAAAGCAACATGCGTCAAACTAGAATTCAAAATAGAGAGTATAATATTCATTCCTTAATTCAAAATAGAGAGTATAATATTCATTCCTTAAAAGTTGGATAGACTATAAATCACTTTTATTTTCGTATCAACAAGTAGTTTTATATATGTGCTCGCATAACTTCATTACATCATTTTATGTGAAAATTTTCCTCATGTTTGTTCTCATGCAATTTGGAAGGGTTTTTCTTTCTTTCTTTCTTTTTTATTTGATTAAATATTTAACACGTGTTATTATATCTACAATGACTTTTGCACTTTGCGTTCTCACTGTAAAATTAATTGAATTTCTAGTCGCAATCCAAATGAATCAAGCCTCTATCCAAAGAAATACACACCCGAACTTATTTAATGACTACGTCTAAATTGTAATGACATAACTTCACCCAAATGAGAAGACTAAAACTAATCAAGCATGCTACAGTTGCTAATAAGGTAAGAAATTAGTTAACCTTTCGATCATAGTATACTCAACCTAAAACGTGTAGATTGATGTAAGAGCAGATGAGAGTAGAACAAACAATATCACAAGCATATTTCCTACCAATCTCACCCATTTCACCTCCCACTCGCACATTGATCTCATTGATTATAAAAACCCAAAGGCTCTTATCCACACTCAGTAGAACTAAAGTACTCCTCCTCAAACCAAGAATGGCAAGGTACCACGACTGCTCCTCATTGGTCTTTTCATTTCTGCTTATCACCTTGGCGGCCACCAGTGGCCGCATAATGTTGGCAGATGCGAGGAATCTGTTGGAGATGAACTTGCCGGAGCTCCCTTTACCCGAAATGCCCGACCTTCCTGATCTTCCCGAGTTACCAGAACCTGAGCTGCCGTCATTGCCTAAGGTGGAACTGCCCCAATTTCCAGGCCTGCCAGAGCTCAACTTTCCGGCTTTGCCTACAGTGGAATTGCCAAAAATCCCTGAATTGCCTTCTTTTCCTGAATTGTCAAAGCCTGGTGCGGGCGCATCAACTATTCACAAGGACACTCCTTGAGACTAAAATTAAACTATATATGTATCTTGCATAATCTGCCATCATAAAAGACTTTTTCTTTCTGTTTTTCTTTCTTTGGATTGTTCTGATGTGCCCTCGTACACGTATCTGGCTTTCTTTCTATACATTTACTTTCTGAGGTGGTGAAGAGATTGTAATAACAATTTGTGTCTACTTTGAATTTGTATTATGAAAGTCATTTGAAGATCATAAGTGAGCTTTGTATGACCTGATAAATTGATCATATAAAAACAGCAATTCTTCATCAAGCAGACATGTTCAAAGAGTTTTTAGTTGTTGAATACAACTATCAAAGGGGGCCTTTGGTGAAGCGACATGATTTAGACCAGCTCTATATAGGCCCATATCCAAAATATACCCAAAATTAATACTTTATAATTTACCCTACCCAAATAGACTCAGTAACCATCGGGCTGCATTGTGTGTCAACAAGCATATGAAAAAAACTTGCACTAGTGTTGTGAGAAAAGAAGATGAAACTCCTTTGCAGAGGATATATACACACATGTATGTATTTATTTATATACATGCACATTAAGAACTCATTCAACTTCAAATTCTAACCTCACATTTTGTTTGTGAAATTTATGTCACAAAGACTTTTGCATAATAGAATTGGTGTAAGAAGTAGCCTAAAATCATTAGGGTTAGCTGGAAATAATTTATAAATTCACTCAAATAATTAGTAATTAACTTCATTTGGATCATGTAGATTAAGTGGAATACATCCTTTAAAGTTATTTTTTTGAAAATAATATTTTCACAAAACAACCATATTATATGTATATGTATGTGTATATTTCTAAGTATACACCTAATTTCAAAGACTATATATATATATATATATCTTAGATGTTAACTTATAAAAGCCTACATCATATTTTCAGGAAGTAAAGCTCTTGATTTTCTTTTAATACATTCTCCTAACGATTCTTTTCAAATCATTTAAAAATAAGAAATAGTTTCACAAAATAAAAATGAAAATAAATCAAAATACAGAAGAAATTAATTTTGGTGGATGTGTTTAGAGATGATCCAGGTGCACTGCTGGATTTTTCTCAGCCACACACGACACCGGTCGTCGCAAAAATGAAATAATGGAGTAGCATACTTGTGTCGGCCATCAGTTTTCAGCTTTTAAGACAACTATTTTTTCCAAATGATTGGTCCAGGTTTTCTTATGCTCACCACTGCACTTTTGCTTTTCCATTAATTTTGAAAAGAATTTTGAAAAGCATTTTTTTCACACTGCATAAATGATTGTTTCTTAAATGAAATTCTTAACTGTTAAATTATATGGGATGCTGATGTAAAATGTAAAGATAACATCATTGTATACATCATCTAATGACTTATCAACCCAAATAAATAAATGATTGTAACATATTGGGCTTTTTAAAAACTTGATTATAAGTTGTGTTCTCTTATCTTTAAATCAAAAGTTTTTATCATTAAATTTGAAAATAAAATGAGGAATTTTTTTAATATTGTTTTGAAGCAAAATAATAATTAACAATTAGATGATTATGCACTTATTTGACAGCGTGTCTAATAATAATATAATAAACAAATTTAAAAGAAAAGAAAAAAGAATAGTTAGTACTTGAAAATAACTCATAAATGAGATGGGAGCTCAAGCACATTCTGAGGGTTCAATCTTAAATTGAAACTCATTGTAAAAATTATTTGACAGCCACTTGACATTATTATAAAACATGAATTATATGTCTCTTTTCTTCTTTTTACAATATGTATATTGAATAAGAAATGTGTGTTAGATCTGTATTTTGGAAGATTTTTTCTTGCGATAATCATAAACTCATGACTTATAACTCAAGTTGTTCGAGAAAAGGGAAAAAGAAAAAACTCAAGTTATTATTATGTGCCAAACTTTTGCAAGTACAGTAGTAGATACACTAAAGAAAGATATTAATCATATAACTAGTTGAATCATGAATTTATTTAAATAGAATTCTTCAAACCCTAGCCCCTTACCTTCATCTGCTCTATCAAACTCTTTAGGGGAGCTAAAAAAGCATTATAAAGGGTCCATAAAGAGCACATAGAGTCTATTAAACTATTTTTTCACTCTAATTCCACATCTACTTTACTCATTTCTTTTCTCTTATGAAATTCATAATTTTCACTTCTAGTCTCATAGCTTTTCCCAGCTTGAAGTTCAGTTATTATGTCAGAGGATCTTGGATTTGTTTAAAAATAAATATTTGATGGACATAAAAAAAGGTGGAGAAGAGATTCTCAACTACTTGCTCTAATAAAACTAATAATCCCACCACAAAAAGAAGAGACCGTGATCCCACTTGAATCAGGGAATCCCCCAAACTTTAAAACAACTATTTTTATATTTTGCTAAGAAAGTAAATGTACTGTAATGAAGCCAAAATATTTATATGTAAAATACTTTGATTTATTTGGTCCTTTCATCGACAATTCAATGTATTTTTTTAATATACATATGCTTTATGCATGTGTCATTTAAAAGATTAGTAACTCTATATTTTGAAAAAGGAAACAAATTATTCATCCAATTCTAGAGCTTGTTTAATTAAACAAATGAAGTTTGCTACAATACGGCTCTTTTCCAACAATATAATGAATAAAAGGACGAAAAACAAAGACATATGTTTGGTTACATTAATTGTTTTGGGAGAATGTAACCAAATACATGCCTTTCTTTTCTTCCAAAATGGTTCCTAAAATGACCAGATTATTTTTGTAATTTAACTAGCAAATAACCAAAAATTCCATATTCTTTATATCACAATCATTACTATCACACACACACACACACACATATATATATTTATATCACAATATTTTATATTATATCATAATAAAAAATACTACTAAAATCTATTTACACACTCAAAATTTAATAAAAAGACATTGATTTAACTACTACAATAGCATTTGTCTTATCCTAAAACAACAAAAATGTATTGATTTAACTGCTACAGTAGAATTTGTCTCCCCCCCAAAACAGAAACAAACATATGAAATTTGCCCAAAATAATTTTCTTATTATTCTCAAATCATAAACAAATATACATCACATTCTCTAATACAAATTTCACATTCTCCAACCCCATTATCAAAACTCATTCTCCCAAAATATATAATTCAAAACACATAATTTGTAAACAAACATTACCAAAATATTGGTGAGAATTCTCAATCAATATGATATATATAATAAAATATGTTGTTTCGCCTTCAACACAAATAAACGAGTTGACTTGAACTATTATGAACACTTTGAATTTTATCTCTTAAAAAAAAAATCACTCTCTAAAATGAAACGGCCAAAAGGGCATTTAGTATTTATTAGAGATGGGAAAAGGAGGTCCATTATGTGCTTTAATAATTTATAAATATTTATCAGACAACAATTTAAAGAGACTCATCAAAGTAGGAGGTTGAAGTAGAGGAATCTAAATTCTATGGATTAATTATTTTATATCTTATTAAGACTGTAAATGGGTCAGATTTAGATCAGATAGTAATATCAAAATTTAAATTTAATTATCAAAATTTATATTTGAATCTGACCCAATATCTTGTATAATTTTTTTTAGCCAGTACCATATTCAGATATGATAAATATTTGAAACCCACTTAAAAAAAAAATTGATTCGATTTAATATTTTTTCTTCCCCTCATTCGGATTGTATAAAAATAGTGTATTTATAAAATAAATTTAGGTTATATTTGAATTTTAACAATTTTTTTATTATATATTAGTTCAAAAAATTAAATATTTGAATACTAAATCTTATTTCACATTATATTAATGTACAGACGAACTATTATACATTATTATATTTGATATTTTATTAGCAATCTTCTTATTTTTGATGCCAAAGGCTCAATATTAATAGCATAATATAGACATTAATTTAGATATTAGGTTTATATAATATATAGATTTTATTTCAAAATCTTTATTAAAATTATTTAATTTAATATTCGATCTACTTATTTTGGATTACAGTAATTTATAATCAGATTTAATTCATTAGATATTTTAATAAAATAAAAATTTTAAAATTCGAATTGAATTTGAATTAAAATTTGATTCATTGACACCTTTATATTATAAATTTGAATTTTCTAAATAACAAGTGCTTTATTGTTCAAAAAAAAAAGAAAAAAAAAATACCTTGGCCCATTTTCCTTATAAACTAAACCCACTCATTGAAATCAAAAGGCCCATTTGATTGTAAGATTGGGCTAGACCAGATCAAAATTTATAGAAGGAGACCCACTTTCCTGAAAAATAGGCCTAGCCCGGACTACAATTTTTATAAAAGAAGAGGAAGAGAGAGATACAGAAATGGAGAAGAAGAAGAAGAAAGAAAAACAAAAGAGGAAAGAAGAACAGCAAGAAGGGAGGAGAAGAACAGAAAAAGAAGAGGAAAGTTATGGCGCTGTGGTCCGATGGACCAAGTGAAGGTGCCGCTGGCGATGGCGATGAGGGCTTGACCGTCGGTATGTGCTGATTTCTTAACCCCATAATTCGATTAGGGTTTCTTCGCTAAGGCGGGCCAAGCGAGGGCTTTGGTCCTGGCTAGTGCTGTTACCAAACTGCCTGTGCTTAGCTGCAGGTTCTTATCACGTTTGAAATGCTTTTTCTTTAGCAAACTACTAGAATTTTTGAAATTGGCAGATGACGAGGATGAGTATGAGGAGACTGAAGGGGGCAACCGCCTTCTTGGGTTCATGTTTGGAAATGTTGATGGCTCTGGTGATCTTGATGTCGATTATCTCGATGAGGTGATTTTTTTTTTTTTAAATTTGGCCCCATTTTTATTTGTATTATTTGTTATTGAAGCTAAAGAATGATAGGAAAGATGTGGAAAGAAAAGATGGAAAACACTGTTGATTTCATTCCATATATCGCCTTCATGTTTGAATTTTGTGCGCATCAGCTTGGGATTGAGTGTGTGATAGGGAGTGATTTTAACAGAACCGAAAACTTGAACTTTGTGTGGATACATAATAATGTATTAAAATGATCAGAGGGAGCAGATGAATCAAAAAAATTAGGTAAAACTAGCTGCCAAGGGCAGTGTTGCAATTGCAAACATGGTTTGCTGTAGATGAATTGGCTGCCATAATGGGAGTGGCTGCATTTTTCAATTGTTCTGGTATTAACCTTGAGTTTAGAAACCACCGACCCAGACCAACAAACTGCCTGAAACGCTGCAGTAATCTGATTTATTGAACTTCCATGCCGTTCTTGAATGGATTAGGTGAAGAAAAGAGGAGTCTTTCAAGCCAGAGGAGAGCATAGGGTTTAAGGTTGGTAGGAGGCAGCAGCACTGCTCTACTGCTCCTTTTTTTCCTCAACGTTCTCACTTGATTTTATGGTGTTCTTGGCATGTAGACATACTTAAGTTTGTGTATATATGTGTGACAATGGATGGTACTGGTTTGTGGAGGCAGCACAGCTGTGCTGGTGATGAAGATGGACTTTTGGTTTGGAATAAAGGCAATGAAGAGAAATGAAAGAGAGGAAAATGAGGAATGAGAGGAAAAAGAAATGCAGAGATAAAAGAAAAACAGAAGACGATGGAGAAGAGAAGGGGGAAAGAAAAAGATAAAAGAGAGAAGAGAAAAGGGAAAAGCGGAAGGGAAAAGAAAATAGGAATAGGGACTTGTAGATGTTGGATTAATTGACTGATTATGGTTACTACTATTAGTTAGGGTTAGTTGATTTAGTTTCAATACATTGGAAAACTAATGGGATTCATTTTGTGTTGACAAAAAGATGATCTTTTTTCTTAGAAGAGTCAAGGTCTAAATTGAGATTTACCAAGGAACCAATTCCGTGAGTTCCATTTAAAATTATATTAGTATTTCTATAATTGGAGAATAATAAGTTATTGTTAGAATTTTGCCTAAGTTTGACGTGGATTAGTAATAATTTCCAAGAAATTGAATCTAGTAACTATTTGGAGGGGTTTGAAAGTGAATTATTTTTTAAAATGATTGGTCAATTAATATTGTACCACCATGTCACGTGGTACTAGTAATGTATGGTTTTGATACTTTGAGTCATGCTAATTGAAAATTTTGGGTATTCACAGTACTTTTAAATGTAATAATACTTTTCATAATTTTTTTATAATATTTTGAGCATTTTAACTAAAACTTGTCCATTTCGGATGCAACCATCCTGATGAACCATGTTTTTAAATAGGGTTGGCATTTATTCTGTTTATCTATGAGAATGCAACTTTTTTCAAAGTAAAAAAATAAAGTTTTCAAGTGTTATCGAACTTTTTAAACTTCAATTGATTTGTTCAGTAAATTGGCTGCCAGATTTTCATCTGTATGTCTGTATTAAATGCTCTAATTTGGTCAGGCTTCTTGGCTTTAAAGCTTTCTGTAGAAGTTTTCTGTGTGGATGCTGATGATTATGTTGAGAGGCGTTCATAAGTTCTTTTCTGAGGCTTTCCAGAGTTCTAGCAGTGAAAAGGAATGAGACTTCTTCATCATCTATATCAATCATGTCAAACAACTTGGGCTTAGTTTGCCTTATGCTGACTTGAACTAATTTGACCTTTTCTGTTTTTTTGGGTATTATTGCTGGTGAAAGTTGGGTTCTTTTTCCAGGTTTTGAACTATTACAAGCTTTTATCATAAACTGTATGCTTGATTTTTGAAATTAATAAAGGCTTGATGTCTAGCCTGAGTTAGCTCTAGCTTTTGTAATAGTATGCATTAAATGCTGAAGAATGATATTCAATAGTAATAGAATTGGCCATTATTTATATGGAGGCAATATCATGTTCCATAATTAGTTGAATACATTCTGATCATTAGACTAATTATTAACCCTGAATATTAATCCCTAAGTGAAAAGCAGATTTATTTTGTAAAAATAAATCTATAGATTTCTTATTCTTCCAGATTCAAATCAGCGAAAAAAATATATTGCAGACCAAGAACTGGAAAATGGAAAAGCATATATGGTGATGCAGTAAAAGGAAGAAGCAGAATTAGTATTGTACTGTTTTTACAAGTTTTATATACACAAATATAGTTCTACTTTATTGTCATGGTATGAATTTTGTGACTATGAGTCCAAGCATGGCTTATAGGTGCCTGCTTTAATTGTGTTTAAGTTTTAAATATCAGCTGAAACTTGGTTTGTTATTCATATTACACATGCTCTGTAAGTTTCCAAATTCCAAGTTTTAAGTTGGTTTGAGCTCACTAATAGTCCTAGTTCCATACATGTGTGTTGTTTGATTGGTTGATAAATACTTTAGAACATCATTTATTTGTTTTTGGTAAGAATGGCAAAATAAACCACAATTTCTGGGTCCCAGTGGGGATCCCTGAATGCGGGGAATTTTTCCTTGTTGGGATGGGGAAGAAATCCCCCCCTGAGGCTACTTCGGGGACGGGGACAGGGATCATACTCCCCACCCCACGGAGTCCCCGTCCCTGTTAAATAACTAAAATGCCCTTAATATATATGTGTGTGTATATATATTTTTTTTTATATTTTTTAGTAATTTCATATAATTTATAAAAATTTATTAGTCATAAAATATAAATAAAGTAAGTGTAATTTTTTGCTTTAATTAGGACTAAAGTTCACTTGTTTTTATTTTAGGAGATGATAACTTGTTAACCTTAATTCACTATTTGTTGCTAGAAATATACAAAATTTTTGAATTTGTTGCTGGAAATATGTTATTGTTGAAAATTGATTGTGCTTGAAATTACGATTTAGAGTTGTTTTAGTCATGTGTATAGAGGTTATTTTTTATTTTTTTTTCCATTGCATGCTCACAATAAAAAATAGACTAATTTTAGGGATCCCTGTTGATCCCCACAGGGGTTCGGGGAATTGGGACAGGGGCAAAAAATTTCCCATGATGGGGATTGGGGATGGGGGAACAAGTGGGGCTCGGGGATGGGGACAGGGGAGTATCTCCCCACCCTTGCCCCGCCCCGCTAGGGTGCCATCCCTATTTTTGGTGTCTAATCTGAGTAGTGTGAAAGATTCATTCTTTGAAACTACTCAAAGTTATCCTTTTCTATCTTTTTTATGTTCAGGGGCACATTGATAGCAATTGAGCATATTTGACTGAGTTTCTTTAATTGGGTAAAATATGTCATTACGTGGATACATTATGCTGCCTGGTTTCATGGAATTTGTGTACTGTCAATTAGTGCCATTGACCTGATTGTTTATGTGCCTAGAACATTTCATCTCACTTTTGTCTCTTTTCTCCTGAAGATTGTGTATTTTCCAAAAGATATATCTCTAGCCACCTGTCATGTCTAATTATTCTGTGTCTATCTCTTAGTCACCTTGTGACTGCTCAATTGCAGAATCAGAAACTGGTGTACACATGGTTTATTATATCATGTTGTTACATCTCCAGTGAATGACATAATAATTTGATTATCTGAAGAAAATAGTTGTAGAAGATCTTCTTAGAATGCTAGGATTAAGAAATATTTTATATGAGTTATCACTGTCCATTAGTTGTTTGTGGAGTGTTTGCAATTTACCTATCAGAAAGAAATTTACAAGCATGTTGGGGGCTTGTACATGCAATGCAGTGTATCTGTGACCAAAATTTCTATAAACCAAATGGGTTATTAAGAGAGAACTTCTACTTTCAGACCATATTTTGGTTCCTCACATGCAAGTGGGTCGTGAAATTGGTGGCTAGTCTCTGATGCCTCTCTCTTATTTGTCCTTTCTCACTCTCTTGTGGGTCTTGGTCGTTTTTATGACTATGTCCATCCTAAACTATGTCTGTTGTTTTCAGGATGCAAAGGAGCATCTTTCTGCACTGGCTGACAAGCTTGGTCCATCCCTGACAGATATAGATGTATGGAAATCTCAATTTACATATCAACCATGGATTTGATTTCTATCAGTTGATAGTGGTGGCCTTTTTGTATAGGCTGTGATATCATTGTCATTCACACTTGCCGCTGGCACTTTCCTTTGGATGCTGTGCACTGATGATGGTTGCACTAACAGTTTTTTTTTTTCTTTTCAAGTTTCAGCTCTCCGTAAAATCACTGCAGACACCATCCGATTCTACAGATCAAGGTGATCATGTATACCAGGGAACACTAACTCATTATCTATTCGAATTTCTGTTAGTATTTGTTCCTTCTTGATATGTTTAGTGCCTTGCTTTGTGTAAAAATAATCATGATTTTGTGTGTTGGTTTTCATTCTGGAGCAGCACTTAGTAGCGCAGTTGTCAATAGCGCAAATATAGCACGTATGCGCTTCGCATTGCTATGCATGCAGAGTTTACTGTAGCACACACTTTCCTTCGCTATGTGCACTACTGCGCTACTGCGCACTGCAATGCCTTTCGCGCTACAGGGAAGTTGCAGGTTAAATTACAAAAAAAAAAAACGCATTTAAGGCTTAAATTTCTGTCAAATAACAAAAACCCAAAACAACAAACCCAGCAGCGCTTCATTTTCTTCTGTTCCCGCCACTCGAACATGGGCACCCAGCCCGGGTAGCAAGGAACGAGCAACCCCTAGGCCTCATCTTCTTTTTCTCCATTGGACTGATCAACCCCAGGTTATGTTTGTTCCTTCTCTTCTGCCTTTCAATGCTTTTTATTCTTCTTCTGTTATCTTCAATTCTTGTTTTCTTCCTTCCTTCTTCTTCTCCAATGGAACGCTTCCTTCATCCTCTTTTCCTGTCCGTTTTTTTAACTTTCTTTTCTTTTTCCCTTTATCTTTGTTTCCTTGTGCCCTAGCATTTTCTTCTCTCATGATGTTGGACTTTGCATATCTTTTTTTACCTCTTTTCTGTGACTTTCTTATAATTTTCTTTTCCTTTTCTTCTCCTTCTCTTTGGGTGACAGGTGGGTTTTTTTTTCTTTTAAGGAAAAGTATTGAAATGAACTTTTTAGTTGTTTATATCACAACAGGTGAAATATATTGGTATTGTAGGTATATATTAATATATATTTATTTATATCTGTATTTATTATGTGCTTCATTTCAATAAAGCATGCTATGCACTATAGCTCCAAGGGATCTTTGCACGTCGATGTGCGTCGTGCTTTTGACAACTATGCTTAGTAGTATTAGCAATATTTGAATGCTATATTACTACTTGGTGTTGTGGATATTAATTAATATGTTGTTGCTAATGGTACTAGTGTTCTTTTTATCAATGTTATAATGGTTGGATGCATATGGATTTGCTGCAGCATTTATTTGGAAGAAGATGATATGTTCAAGCCTGTGCCTTTTTTCCAAGGGCTTGGTCTTCTATCCCAAAATGCCGATGTAATAAAATTCTGATGCATGCAGTTATAAGTTCTTGACACAAAAGATCAAGATATGAAATTAAATTACATGGGCCATATATTAAATTAAATAAGGAGATTATACCTTGTAGCTGAGGCTGGTGATAATTGATGCTTGCACTTGAAAAGTTCTTGACACATAAGGTGCATATATGAAACCTGAGCACTGATTTGGAAACCCTGAGCACTCTAATGGTGTGGAATTGATTGAAATTGAATCATTTATGGAGTTGTGTTTTTCTGTGAAAAAACAAATCATGGTCAATCTTTGTAATCACCTTCTATTTTAGTTTTATGATATCTTTGAGGAGGGAAAACTGTACAAACTTTAGAGACTGATGCTCTAGTATAAGTTAATATGGGACTAAGTATTACATTAGTAAGATGTATTGCAGTCCTATTCTTAATCCAATATGATGTAGAAGTTTCTGGAAACATATAGTCATTCAGAGTGTCCCCAAACCCTATCATGTCCTTCTGTTTATAGGCTAACTAAAGCTTGAAGTAAGGAGATCACTGCTTGATTTAAACCCTCAAATTTATCACAGTCGCGTAAACCCTCCAGATATTTAAGTAGAAAAGGGTAAATAATAAAGCTGCCCCAACCTACTCTACAGATCTAGCGCATTCTTTATTACCTGTGTTGATTTAGCCTGTAACATTATCACGAATTATATATTCATTTTTGGAATCCTCATATGAGTTCACATGTATCACAATATAGTCATTTTTGGAATCCTCCATCTGTTCATATGTCCTACAATCATGTGATCTGATTCTACTAGTGCAAGAGTCTGTTGATCGTTGTTGAACCTATATCAACCTGGGTTTGCATTTTAAAACATCACTACTTTCCTGTTGTTGCGCTTTGGCTCAACTTTTAGAAGTTTAAGATCAGTTTTAATTTTCCAATTGGCATATATAGACATTTGTTTTGTACCTATTCCTTTGCCATTTGTTGTCAAAATGCGCTACAATACATTCCGTGTCTGTGGTGAATGTGGTCCTAATTCAGTATCTTTTTTCCTTTCTTGGTTTCCATGCAAACTAGATTATGACAAGAAGGCAGAAAATGCTGTTGATTATGAAGATATAGATGAGCAATATGAAGGACCAGAGGTCCAAACGGCTACCGAGGAGGACTTTCTGTTGCCAAAAACGAATTTCTTTTCCAAAGAAGTTTCAGTAACTTCTTTGGAGAATACAACTTCTGTGTTTGATGATGAAAACTATGATGAAGAAGATGATAATTTGGAAAAGCAAAACATGACAGGGGATGGCAATGTTGAAACTCAACAGTTTTCCCTATCAGGTTTAACTCAACTTAACAATGCTTGTTTCAAGTGTTGGTACCTTTGTTGTACTTTATCTTGTTTTCTGGTGTTCTTTGGTTTGATAAGGATATTCCATGCCCTCTTACAGCATGTATATTCTGCTCAACGTCTCAAGTCTCTGACTTAATATCTAAGTCATTAGTGCTCATTTGGTTGACAGGTGGGATATGATTGGCAAACTATCAAGAATTAGTTCTTAGGTGTCTTGTCTTGGTTAAATTTTAGTCTTCATATATGGTTCATGATATTGAACATTTGATAAAGAAAAGTTTCACTGGTTCATCGTTGCCTATGCTGTCTCCGTCTCATGATGCCTGAAACTTGTGTTCAATGACATTACTAAGTTGATTTTCACCCTAAGTTTTGATAAAAACTTTCAATTAGAATATCTCAACTTGCTGAAAGTAGAAATTTCAACAGTTATAAGGCAAAACAACAGTCAATTCCGCAAGAACTGAAAAAAGTAAAACACTAAGAGTTCATATTCATCGTATACTTGTCCCAAATGAGAGGATCCAGGGGCTGAGCTGAGTGCCATTTCGCTTTATTAGCAGTTGGGGAGAGAATGGTGTGAGGAAGGCTGTTGGAGTGATAGGTTTGGATGACTGGTAATGAAGCTTCTGGGGTAGGGTGCGATAGTGTAGGATGTTGGATGCTAGACTAGTAATGTCTTGTGAAAGTCCATAGTTATTCATCCCCAGTAATGAAAATGGCAAATGGCAAATAGCAAATGAACTGGCACGACTTAGTTATATTGATTTGCTTTGCATGCTCTAATATTATGCAAATATTAAGATGATTCTTGCATAAAAATTATCAGATGGGTACATCTTCATGTACCTCTTCATTCAAACCTTTAACATATGCTGTTATTATTATCACACTTCTTTCACTATTAGGTTCATAATGAGCACCTAAATTTATCAAATGTACCCCTCTGTTGTCTTTTAATTGTATTCATATTCCACCTGAAACTTAGTGTTTTGATTATGTTGTGGTTGACATTATCAACATAATTATTTCTCATTTCCTCTCAGTTTGTTCTACTTTGTTGTATTATGCCTTACTTGAAATTTCTTTCCATGTCTTCTTATTATCACACAGTTTCTTCTCTCTCTCTCTCTCTCGCTTCTATTTCTTATTATTTCTTTTGCTTGTCATCCATTTTCAACTTTTCAGTTCTTGAAAGATAATGTCATACTACATTAAAATTTAAACTTTTGTTACAATGATATCGATGGGGGAATAAAATGAGTTGATTTAGACACTTTATAAGTCTTGGTCTATATAATGCTGAAGGCCAGCAGGTCCAGGGTTGGGATCATGCTTGGTGGGTGGGCATTGGCTGGGACCAAGGATGTGAGATGGTGATTTGTTATCAAGCATAATTGGCTTGGATAGACAGGGAGTGATGGAAGTTTTGGGGTATGAATTTGTAAAATGCAGCCTTTTATGGTGACATTTGTTATGCAGATATTACATGACAATGATAGTTGGTGGAAAGCTAGTAGTACTAAAGAATGGTAATTTGATAAGCTAAATGAGAAGAAATACTGTGAAAGCATTGGTATAAGACAAAATGATGAGAGCGAAATGGAAAGAAAAATCAAAGAAATAATATTCTCTCTTTCTCTTTATAAGGTGGAGAAGTAGTAAATTCCTATTAAGAAAAAAATGTAGTTCTAGTTCTAGACAAAAACATATCCAAAAGCCAAAGTGCCTTTCTATGATTTCACCTTTAAATATACATCAATTTCAGATAATATATCTATTTAGAATTATATTAAACTTGATAAAAGGTATTTGTCTTGAATTCTCTGTCTGATATGCTGAATATTCTATGGTCGCATAGCAAATATTTCTGTTCCTCCCTCCCCCCCCTTCCCCTGTCTTCCTCACATAGTTCATAGGGTTGTGAAGGTCTACCTTTTCCATACATATGAGAAAGCACTGAAGTTGGTCATCTGTTGATGTGCATGCTTTGTTCTGAAAAATATTTCTCATGATGAAAAAAGACTAGTCAGCTTAAGTTTGAGCATCAATTCTTTCCTCTAGTTTTTATGCGATTGTAAATTTGTTGGCTTTCTCAATCTCAGCTTGATCCATTAGCAAAGATGAGACAAATGCTGTAGAATCTTAGCTTTTGCCAGTAAAATGGAAGAAAGAACAAATAAATTGACAGAAATTAATAAACACATATTGCAAAAATGAAGGTAAAGGAAACCTGTAATAGCATCTCTAGGTAGCACAGAGAGACTTAGGTTCTTGAATGAATGGATTCCATAAAAATGGTAGTTTTTATAATGAATAACTTGACCAATGATGATTTACTGTAACAGTGTGTGGGAGATCATTGGGTTGAACTTTGTGCCTATATTGATAATAAACATTTATTGAAAACATGAAGGTAAAAGAAACCTGTAACAGCATCTCTAGGTAGCACAGAGAGACTTAGGCTCTTGAATGAATGGATTCAATAAAAATGGTGGTTTATATCATGAATAACTTGGCCAAAGATGATTTACTTTATCAGTGTGCGGGAGATCACCGGGTTTGTGGCAATATAGATAGATGTTATTGGAACATAAGAAAATTTTGTTGTTTTATTGGTAATTGAAATTTGTTAGGAGTTTAATTGCGTCCTTGAATGTGTAATGTTATTCTCCCTAATGTACAGTTCTACCTTTTCTCCTGACAGGTGAGCTGAATTACAGTCATGAAGTGCTCTCTCAGGAGGAAAGTCTTCGAGATGATGTTCACATGCTTGAAATGGATAATTCAGATGTCGTAGATTCTGAGGAGGTTAGTGCTTTTTATTCTGCAATTGCTTCCAAGTCAAGGATCTGTCTCGAGATGATGTTTTATTTTTACCTTTGCCTTTATATTTTAATGATGAGGTTCTATGTGATTTTTTTTTCCTTTGCAAGCATCCGGTAAAATGTTTCTAGTTGAAGTATAGATTTTAAATAGTTTTATTTGTTATTGAACTCTTTGTTCACTAACCAATCTTTGCTTTATCTCTTAATAAGAAGAGAACTTAGAAGTGTGATTATGTGTATACTACAACATTGTTTCCAACGTGGAGGGGACCTCATAAACAGCTAGTAGTTCGTTTTGAAATATGCTATGACTTCTTTTGATGATATCTTATGTTCATCAACTAATTTGAGTACTAGAAAAGCAAGGGAGTTTATTTCTGCTCAAGTCTAAGCTTAAGAATTGTCATTTATTTGTTTCCTGCTTAGTGTTTAATATTGATGTCCTCAAAAATATGAACTTAGTAGTAGTAGTCTTTGTTATCCCTAAGATTGGATCCACTTGTTCGTTTGCAGTCCTGGAGAACTCGTAGCTTTAAATTGTTATTTTGGGTCTCATATTCCCTTAATATTGCTGTGCCACATGGCACATGAATTGGGAATTCCTCTTGGTACTTGTTAAGAAGCCCTCAACTTGGATTCTGTTGCCTTCTTTATCCATTGTTATTGACAGTAGACAAATTGTAATATCTAATATTTTGCTTTCTGAGAAACTAATCACTGAGAATGCTAGTTGAAGAACTGAAATATGTGTTTTGAATAGCTGTTCAGGGAAAATTTCTCATTGCCTTAGCAGGGATAGGATGAAGCTTCTTGTAATTGCCAGTTCTTAGCGTATTAGAAATCTTGCTTTCATTTCTGTTTTCCAATTTATTTTCTAGGCTTTTAATGGATTCTGTGGTTCATCCTAGCAGAGCATAGTTATTCAGTTTTGTTGCCATGATATTTCATACAAGTTGATCATTTCTGTGTTTTAATCTAAACTCAGGATGAAGTTTTGTTGTTGGCATACCCTTGCGGGTTTATGACCTTTTTCTCAACCGTTGCCTGTCAATTACTATTCTCTGAAAATTAGAAGTTCCTAGTTGTGCAAAAAGTTTCTTTATTAATGTGCCCTTTTTATATTTGCTAGCTTTTTGGTTGACTTTATTGCATTTTGGTTTTGAGATGAGTGGAAATGCCTTAAACTCAGTATATAGCAATTGCATATAATTGCTTCAAACAAAAAAGAAACTAAATACAACATTGTCTTAAGATATTAGTCATGTTCTTTATAACTTTTCCTAGTAGTTTATTATATTTGTATATGATTTGTATTTCGATTGGTGTCTGACACACACATGATTGAGCAGGATGATTCAAATGCTTCGGAAGCGTCAATGGGTGGTGATACAGCTTCACTGCTTCCTGTTCTTTATGTGGAGGATGGAAAAGCAATCTTACGGTTTTCCGAAATTTTCGGTATTCATGAGCCCTTAAAAAGGACAGGAAAAAGAGATGGCCGTTATATAATACCTAAAGGTGTGTTTGTTTGGTTCAAGTGCAGAGGATCTTCTTCACAAGTTGTGATTGTTCTTGTAATCAATACCAAAATGACAAGTGTGTTGCAAAGGAGTCTGGGCTTACTCAGACTAATCTTCTGTAGAAATTATCATTTTGGCATATCTGTTCCATTTCAGTCTGCCAGCTTTGACATTGCAGTACATTTGTTATCTACATTTATGTGTATTTTGTAGCTTATTGGCTTTCTGAACAAGCAAATTTTCTTTTTCATCGTGATAGAGAAATACAAGTCCATGGATACCTCTGACATTGTTGAGGAAGATGAAGAGAAATTTATGAAGGCACCTTGCCAAGATTTTTCCTGGATGATGCCATTTCGCCAAAAAGGTGATGCTTTCACGTTGGGTATTGAAGATGATTCCGTGAAATCTGGAACTGTTCGGGGATCTGTAAAGTCAACCCTAGGAGTTGATGACAATTGGAAGGATCCTTATGTTTCTGCTGAACCAATGAAAGATGATCTGTCATCATCTACTTTTTCGGAATGGAACTCACTTTTCTCACCCAAATTCTATCCGATTGATCAGGAAGATTGGGAAGATAGAATTGTTTGGAATAACTCTCCATCTTCGACTGGTAATTTTGTGGAGAGTTGTGAGCTGTCTGGACCTGATTCCGACACACTTGCTGATAAGGAAAGAGAATTGAAAGCTGAAGTGCAAAAGTATGAGCCAGAAATCCAAAGTGAACCTCTTGATAAGGATCAGGCTTCATTTCTAAATAATTCTTGTGTATTGGTGGAGCCTTTTGGCTCAAATGAATATTTCCAGTCTACAAACCTTGCTATCTCCGAAAGTAGAAGTCATCCTCAGCTTCTAAGGTTAGAGTCTCAATTGGATAAATCCGGTGGTGTAAACGATGTTGCCACTGAATCAAAACTATGTAGGGATGCTATAAGACGTTTTAGTGAGCTCACCTTACAAAACAGAGATTTAGTGAAAGGATCTTGGTTGGATAACATTGTCTGGGAACCACATCAGTCTATTGCAAAACCGAAGCTGATTCTTGATCTCCAAGATGAGCAGATGCTTTTTGAACTTTCAGATATGAAGGATGGCAAACATCTGCAGCTTCATGCGGGGGCTATGATTGTAGCCCGTCCTCTTCCTCCTAGCAGTGGGGATTCAGTCGAACTGCATAGTCATGGAACTCTATCAGCTGGACGGTTCAATATCTCTAACGACAAGTTCTATTCAAACAGGAAATCCTCTCAGCAGCTGAGATCTCATTCCAAAAAGCGCACTGTTCATGGACTCAAAGTTTTGCATTCAGTACCTGCACTTAAGCTGCAGACTATGAAAGCAAAGCTAAGCAAGTAGGAACTCATTAACTTATATTTCTTTGCCTTCTCCTTTGAATGATTAATGGTGCATTGCTGCAAGCATGAAATCCGTAGCAGTTTTTCTTGGAGTCGAATTACAATCTAATAATCAAATTTCATTAGGTCACTAATAAATGAGGATATATAGGTTATGCATAAAACTGATAATGCCTTTTTAATCGTACCAATAGCGCATAAGTTATTTGATTAAGACAAATAGCCATCTTTCTTAATGTTCCATGGTTGTCTGGTTAAGTGCCTTGGTTTGTTCGATTATTTTAGCAATTAGCAGAGCTCTAACAAGAAGATAGGGTGAGCCTGTGGTTGTCTTCTTGCATTGTCCTCTGACATGACCCTTTTATTAGTTGAACCCCATTACTGCCTTGCCATCCTCTGTTTCATTCACACATTTTGCACCACTGATTCAAATAATGACAATTGCAACAAAGTTCAATGGAAGCAGAAGAACCTAAGAAAAAAAGTTAAACCATCATTGTTAATATTGTCCAATGAGATTATTTACTACTTGTGGAAAGATATATGGGTTTTGAATAGAAGAAATGCCTTCTTTGCTAGTTCTGAGACTTGACTTTTATGTATCCTGGTTTGAGGTTGAAAATCAATGACAGATTACTATAAGGATTGATTTTGTTAATTGTTTGCGGAAGTAGCTTCTATCAAGTAAAGTTATGAAAGGATAGTAATGGTGGTGCCACAAGTCATAGTTTCAGAGTTGATTTATAGTTGGAAGCTTTGCTTTCTGGTCTTAATTTTAAGTGGTTGATAGTGATTACTGTACCGAGGTTGGGATGGTTTAGAGATTGCAATGCTGCTTTGTTATTAGAGCAGAGACTGGAACTGAAACAACAAAGATATGGAGGGGATTAGACGAGGTTCTTAATGACTCAGTATGCTGTGTGAGTGAAACAATAAATGTTGCATGAACGATTATTTTTCTGTGGATTTTTGTGAAAAGTAAGGCTTAGAGTGCCGGCCTATGGTAGGTAGATTGTTCTCTGCATCCTAGGTTGGAGAAGGTGAGATTCATTTTCACCATGCTTGCTCAATGCTTAGCTTGACCTCTTTATATGTCTTGAACAAAATAAAAATACCTTTTTTGTGATACATGGATATACTTCTAAGTGTACATTCCATTTCATAAATTTTTGTGCTAATGAATAAGATTTTCATTTCTAAATTGAGTTATTTTTTGTGTATGTTATTTTGTGTGATTATTTTCTATCTTAATCTTTAATTCTAATTAATTTTTTGACGGTTTTTTCTAGTTTTAAACTCCGGAAATGAGTAAATTTTTTACTGTATTTTTAAGATGGAAGTACATAATGCAAAATCTGATGCCTCACTGATCAGCTTACGCGTCATCTTCTTATAACTTCAAAATTTACTGGTACTTAAATTTCATTGAGTACCTTACTTACCAATGAAATGAGGGATTTTGGGTTTAAATGTTGGCTTCATTTAGTGTTCATGTTGGAGATGGGGGTTTTCTATTTGTTTGACTACACTTGCTCACACACAGGCTCAAATTCATGCCAAAATGTTTGATTTTTTTGTTCTTTATATCTAGTTTTTTTCTCCCTTATTTTAACCAAATTTTGTTTTCTGGCCATAATAATGTGCAGTTTCTTGATAGTGAGTGTTGTACCTATTGTTTTAGGGGCCTAAAATGATAACTTGAAATTTTAGTTAATGCTCTGTGTTGTCAAGAAAAATGTGAAAATTGGTTTTTTGTAGTTTAGCTTAATCTCAGATAGCTGGGGATTTTGCTTTCTTGCTTTATAGTTTATTAGTTTTGCTAGTCTATTATGCCTAAAATTTTATTCACATTGTCGGTAAATCAAATTTCTCTTGCTTTTACATCTGTGCTAGTTGTGAAGCAATTGCATCTTTTGCAGCAAAGACATTGCTAATTTTCATCGGCCAAGAGCTTTATGGTATCCCCATGATATTGAGGTTCCATTTAAGGAGAAAGGGAGGCTGGCCACACAGGGACCAATGAAAATCATTATGAAGAGTTTGGGTGGCAAAGGAAGTAAGCTTCACGTGGATGCAGAAGAAACCATCTCCTCTATGAAAGCTAAAGCTTCGAAAAAGTTAGGTAGGTCATTTCTGATATTCACTAGAATGTCTGCTGTGTATGTGTTTTGACAGAATATCATTTCAATATTTTAGGCATAATTAATTAGCAAGTGCTTACATGTGTAAGTGCCACTATTATTTATTTGGCAGAAACTTGAAGTACTATTTTTTGCTTATTTAGATTTTAAACTATCTGAGCCGGTGAAGATTTTTTACTCTGGGAAGGAGCTTGAAGACAACAAAACTCTTGCTGAACAAAATGTCTTCCCAAACTCAGTGTTGCACCTTATTCGCACAAGAATACATCTGTTGCCTCGAGCACAAAAGCTTCCTGGCGAAAACAAGTCTCTGCGTCCTCCTGGGGCATTTAAGAAGAAATCTGATCTTTCTGTAAAAGATGGACACGTGTTCTTAATGGAGTAAGTTATCAAAATATTGTCAGTGTCTCTGTGTTAGTTGTCTGAACTTATTAATCTTGTATGTGTTGAGTTATTACCAATTTCTGAATCTATTTTTTGCTTGTCTTCTTTACAGTATTCTATAATTGGTGTTTTTGTTAAGCCAAAAAGAGGTAGTTTTGGCTGATCCTTGGACTAGATTTGATCTAGAACTTAGTTCCTACGGTGTTTGGTTGAGTTATCTTCAAGACAAGGTTAATTGATATTTGAGCCATCTCATTCCTTTGATCTTTAAAGTGTTGTCCTGCATTTCCTTACAACTATTTGCAATTGAATTTTTTATGCACTATTTTCTGACAAAAGTACTTGGGAAATTGGGTGAGACGCATTGGTGAGGCAGTGGCTCTACTTTAAGCACCAAAGTGTATATTCTGACTGCTGATTATGCCCTTTATTATAAAAGCTGAAGCAAATAGAGGAAAAGATGCGAAACAATATAGAGGCTAGATTTTTAAGGTTCCTGGTAAAAGGCGTATCTACTAGGTGGTTATTTGCGATCTTAACAGAGCTCAAAACATGATGCAGCGAGTTTCAGTGCTGTTGATGATTGAATTTGTGTATGCTGCTTTTCCTTATTTATTTTCCATATCATTTTGAAGAAAGTACACATTCTTAATTTAGAAACAGATTTAGGTTACATGCCCAAGCTGCTGTATTGTCAATTGTGAGACATACATGAGCATTGTTAATGCAGCCCTGTTGTATATAATTCTTATAACATCTTTTTTTATGATACTTCGTATGATAGAAAATGTTGCAATGAAAACTAAATATTCAAAAGACGAGAACACTTTGTGATTGTTTATGTCAGAGCATCAAGGGTCAGAGTTTTTGGAAACAAATCAAAAAGGCTGTTTGACAGGACATGGTGTTGATTCAATCAACTAAAAAACAATAATAGGAATCCATTTCTAGCGTATGGACCACATAAAAATGAGAGATCGAAGAAGGAAAAGAGGTTTTATTTCTGGCATCAATTTAAATATCTCATCGGTCCAGTATTACTTCACTTATTTTCTTTCTCCTATACGTTTAGCAGCCTATGACCTATCTTTGTGTTGGGAAACTGCTTTGTCATTAACCACTTTGTTCAAATGATTCTGCTGCAGTGGTATGCTTAACGATGGTCATAGCTTTTGCATATGAAGTTTCTGGACTTAGGCCTGTGTACCTTGTCTCTGGAGCTATTGCTTAGTTGGCTATCTTCATATATTCAAAGAGTTTAAAAGCCATCTCTGATTATGTCGCCCATATAGATATTCTGAAACAAATACTTGTGGGCAGTTGGTGGCTCTACAGTGGCTTTGGGTTAAAACAGAATGCCATGGTTGTTTAAGTAGTTATGATGATATGGGGCTCTAATAGGCAATAAGAAATGGATTATGCTTCTGACTTTCTGTGATGAAGAAAAGAATATATATGATAATTTCAATAGCTAGAGAAATACTAGGTATGAGGAAGCAACTGTTACAAAGTATAATATAGGAATTCCAAAGAAGATGAAAGAAATAGCCGGCACTTTTTTAACTCAAGGGAGCACTTGTACATGGCTGGGAACCGTGGATAGAGGTATGCTAATGTGAGTATTGAATGTTGTTGGGAGAATGGGAATAGCGCTTAGTGGACCAAAAGTGTGAAGGATGATGTCTGATGATGTATTAATTTTTTCTCTCTCTTGCTTTTTTCAAGCAAGAGCTTTTTTTAGTCTAATAAAGTAGGTGGAAGTTGTCACTATGCATTAATGAGGTAAATGATGAATTTTTCAGAATGTCCAGGGCGTCAAGCAATCTGCACTGTGAATTGGGTTTTTTGGTGAAATTACATATTTAAACAGCATTCAGTGACTTTTTCTGGATGTTACACCTCCTTACCTCTTTACACAACAGTAAATGGAGATATAACGGTAATGTGCCTGCCCAGCACGTTATGCTTACCATTAAGGTGTGAAAAAATACACGCTAAGATTGGCATTTTGGGCTAATCAAGAAACATGCTCTTGATGTGTAACAATATTTTGACAATATATTATCTATGTCTTAAAGTTGGTTTGGTACATCATTCAACAGTTTATTCTGGTAAATACCCTATTCAACTCATATTACTGAATGAATATTTTGGCCAATTTCTTTGCGTTAGCTGCTGTAGATTCTCTACCCTGTTTTCAGAGGTTATTCTTAAAATCACTGCTTCAGTCTCATCATTTTCTGAAGAGCAACATTCAAATATGACTTTGACAATTATACCGTGTTTTGCTTAGTCATCTATATTTCTTTCCTTATTTCCTTCATGTGAGCACTACCATTTTATGTTATTTGCTAAAACAAGTTGTCTTTTAATAGTATATAAACTATTAGAGTTTAAAACAAAAGAAACGCCGATTTATATGACATGGTTTGAAGAGATTTGGGGTATATGTTCCCTCGTTAACTGCAGCTCTTTTTCTCTTAGTGAGGTTAGGGGAGGAGTAAGGAAGAAAAAAGGGATGATATAAGCTTATACTAGAACAAGATGAAGCCTATACTAGAATAAGAAGTTGTGCCCTGTTATTGAAGGAAAGTGCAGTTGGAAGTTGAACACAAAAAGATGGTAATACACCATGAAACATTGTTGAATTTTTGATTATTTGTTCGATGTCAGTTGGTTTGTGCAAAATTGATGGTGTTTTAAATATCAAGAGCCTAATTATATAATTGTTATTGCCCATATGCGAAATGTCAATTCCTTATTACGCATTTTTTTGAGCCTTCTTCTTTCCATATGTTTTACTTTGTTATATGTAACTTTTACCTAGAGTTTTTAGCTTATGGTTTCTTGTTCAAATTTATACAATTTAGGTACTGTGAGGAAAGACCTCTACTTCTGGGCAATGCCGGAATGGGCGCAAGACTGTTTACATATTATCAAAAATCTGCTCCAGGTGATCAAATGGGAAACTCATTGCGGAATGGACATAATGGTTTGGGAAGTGTTGTCATTCTTGATCCTGCTGATAAATCCCCTTTTCTTGGAGATATAAAACCTGGTTCCAGCCAATCATGCCTTGAAACTAACATGTATAGAGCACCCATATTTCAGCAAAAAGTTTCATCAACTGATTATTTATTGGTGAGATCTTCAAAGGGTAAGCTGTCCATCAGACGCATTGACAGGATTGACGTTGTTGGGCAACAGGTTGTGCTGACATTCCTGTTGTATTTATTGATTTATTTTTATAATTGTTTAACCTTTTTTTTTAAACTGATGTGAACTTTCCCTTCCCTTTTCTGTTGTCTGTTTCTCTAATGAAGTTACTTCATCAGATGACTATTGTGGTGTTGTTTGTATGTTAATTAGAAATATGTTTTCATGTATGAATATATGCTGGTTTGAAGCTTTTTTCTGCCTTATTTTTATCTTTGTCATTGTATTCCTCTAAACTGGAAAAGCACTTGTGGTTTATCAGCTTGTTTTTTAGTTAAATGATCCATCTATATGTTAAGATATACTCTCATATCAGTAGATGGAGAAATGGGTGGATAATGAAATCTCTAAGGAGCTTGATAGCAGAAATGGTTACAGGATCTGGTTTGCTTTATAAGTTACTTAATCAGTATGGTAGGAGCATATTTGGATGGTGTACTGACATGGCTTCTATTTGGACCTGAGATTCAGCCCAGCTTGTGATATGTTTTAGACCGATTCAGTGGGAAAAGAGAAGAACTTTACTGACCTATGTTTGTTTTAAGGATTTTAATCAAGAAAAGAGAAATAATAGGGAAATGGAAAATAAAATCAAAGAAATATAGAATCTCAAGTTTGATTGGTTGTTGAAAATAATGAAAAAAATTAATGGAGAGAAGAGGGATGATGAATGTGTTGGAGAGTGAGAAGCACCAAATAGGCTTTTCCCTCCTTTTCCTCACCATCTTGTGAGGAAAATAAATTTTCCTCAAACCCTCAAATTTTATTATTTTATTTTATTTTAGCATTTTCCTTACTAACCAAACAATCAAAATTGTTTTCGTTACTAAAATCCTTAAACTAAACATAGTTTTTAGGGAATTGGTCAGGCTACCTTTTAGTGTTCTACTTGACTTGGTATGGTGAGTAAAGACAGTCAGGGCCAGAATCTTAGAGGAAGGAAAAGAAAAATTAGGTTAAAACATGAAAGATATTTTAATAGATCTATGATCTTTGCTCAGGGATTTTGGACATTGCAGATTCATGTGTTAATTTATTTTTATCATAGTCTTTTTCAAATGAGTCTGGTGAGAGAATAGTGGAATTATTTTGCTTAATATCTTCAACAGGTTTCTCTTACCACAATTTTTTTTTTGGGCCAAGCATGTGGAATTTTATTAAATAGTTGGGATAAGAGTTGATTCTAGATCTTTTAAGTATCTATTGAGTGCCCAGGTCATCTAAAACTCAAGGTGGTAAGAGGAAGAAAATTAGCATTAGAATTACTCAAAAGTAAATTTTCTTTGTTTTTTGGCTTTTGAGTTTCTCAAGGGGAGGTCTTTCATCCTTCCTGGCATTTTTGGTGATTTTGAGAAATTGTTTGATTGGCACATGGTTTTCTGTGCTTGAGTTTTTTTGGGATTAAGTAGGACCTCTCGCCTTGTTCCACTGTTGGATATAAATGTCACATATTTTCAGAATTACTTTTTGATTTGGTGGTTGTGGTTGTTGAAAACATAAATATCTTGGAAGGATGTTGTTACTAAGATTTAATGGTTAATGCACTATTAGACACTTCAGTTCTCATTGTACTGTAGTTCAGTCTTTTGCAACTTGTTACTTGCATTATAGTAAGACTGCAACTTGTTACTTGCAGTATAGTATTTATGCCTTTACTATCTTTCCCTTATTTGTATTATTCCTCTACATGGGTTCTGAAGCATCAATTCATGGATTTGTTGACTTTTTTTAATTTTTACGTTGATATGCCAGTGCTAGTGTTAAAGGTTATCCGGACGTTTCATATTGTATGTTTCCTAATTTTTTCAATCATTATCATCTATAGGAGCCTCACATAGAAGTAATGTCTCCTGGGTCCAAAGGTGTCCAGTTCTATATCATGAACAGGCTGTTGGTATACATGTATCGGGAGTTCCGGGCTTCTGAGAAACGTGGTTTGCGTCCTTCTATACGCGCAGATGAGTTGTTCTCACAGTTTCCTAGCTTGTCTGAAGCATTTCTTCGGAAGAGGCTGAAAAATTGTGCTGATTTACAGGTGTTGCTTCCTGTTGCTAATTTCCCTTGCCTTAACACCCCCTTCCCCTGCACACACTCTCACCAAGAGAAGTAACCAAGAGGCTGGAAAGAGAAAAGAAGCATTAGTCCTTCAGAAAGTAAACATTGGTGAAGCAAGAAAAGAAGAGGAAAACCCAGAAACTGCGTGTTTTTGTAGTTCAATCAGGCCATTGGCATTTATATTTTATTTAACTTTCCTATTATTGTTCCATATTTGTTGAAAATAAACCTTTCATATTGCATGTGCTACTAGAGAGGACCAAATGGACATTTTCTTTGGGTAATGAAGCGCAATTTTCGCATCCCTTCAGAAGAAGAACTAAGAAGGATGGTGACACCTGAAAATGTGAGTATTTACATAGAATTTGTCCTTTTTTACCAATTTTGGAGGGTTTAGATGCTGCAGGAACTAGGAAGAAACTTACATGTGATTTTTAGTGATGATGGCAAGAGTTTTACAACTTAATACGGATAATCAGTTTTCTATTGGTGATATTATTGTTATAAAAGATGGAATATTTTGTCATCATCTTTGAATTAAGCATCCAACAGAATTCAGGGATGGGAGAACATGATCCCCTGTCAAAGCGCTGGTGTATTTCTGTCTCTTTATATATTGTGGACTACATTGTACATTTTCTGGAAATGCCTTAGAAGAGTCGTAGTAAATTAAGTGTGATAGTTGAAAATGATTTGGCATCTCTGGCATTGATCATATGGCAAGATCAAGTTTACAAGGTTTATAGTTCATCTAGATAGCCATGGAAAAGGTTATGTGGGAATGCAGTAATACTAAGCGTCTAAGCCTGGTTGTTTGGTTGTTTCATGTGTGTTTCTGTGTCTCAATTTTATGAAGAAAGGAAATAAATAATGATTGTTTAGTAAACTTGTTCTAGTTTTCTATAAATGATTATAACATTAGAACTTTTTTCACGTAAAAATTTATCTAAATGTTTCACCAGAGCTACCCAAGATAACCTTCCTGTAAATAGATCAAAATTTCCTTCTCCAGTTGATGAAGAATCATAGTTGGGAGTTGGCAAAGAGAAACTTGAATATGAACTTCAACTTTTCAAGTAATTAATGACCTGAACAAAGAGCATGAGTGACAATAAAAATGTTACTTTCACAGCAGCCTACCAAAAAATATACCTAATATTCATATCGGGGATTTATAATTCCAAAACATTTTCTTGTCCTACATCTTTCCATTTTGGCTGTAGGTTTGTGCTTATGAGAGCATGCAAGCTGGCCTATACAGGCTCAAAAGATTGGGAATTACAAGGCTGACTCAACCTACAGGCCTCTCATCTGCACTGAATCAGCTTCCATGTGAAGCAATTACTTTAGCTGCTGCATCACATATTGAGAGGGAGCTGCAGATAACACCATGGAACTTGAGTAGTAATTTTGTTTCCTGTACAAACCAGGCAAGCAATTTTTCAATTATATACTTTAGGGCATCCCCACAACCCCAGCCAACTTTTTGTCTCCATCTATGGCGCTGTCTATCTTTCCTTTACTTGTACTTTGAATTGCTTTTTGAGTCTGCCTTTGTGCCCACCTTGAGAAACATTCTGGCATGCAGCAGTTGGTGATTACAGTGAAGTTTTCATGCGAAAACCATGCTGCTTCATTTATTTTATTCGCTGAGATTTTTCTTCAATTTCTTGAACTGCCTTTTAGTTAGCCTAGTCATGGCTTCTTTCATGGTTCATATGTTTATTTAACCTAAGTTGTAGTTCCCAGCATCAGGTAAGCATATAATATATTCTATAACACAATGAAGAATTCTGATTTAACGTACATAACATCCCTGGAAAGCTACCAATTGCCTATAATTAATTGAGACATGTTCTTTCTTTTCCTTTTTCCCCAATCCCTCAACAATGTGTTGCCTATAATTAATTGACACATGTTCAGATGTATGGCTGTTTTCGAAGGAAGCTATCAATTAAATGGTACTATTTCCATTTTTTAAATTAAAAATAGATGATCAAGATATTCTTTTGCCATACTGCAACTTTTTTTGGCATTGGGAAGAGACATTAGCTGTCATAAGAAAGTTCAGGTTGACAAGATAATTTTCTCATGTACAGTTCAAGTTGGATCCTGCAATATTTCATTTTCTATGGTTTTTTCAGTGCGATTAAGAAGTTGAATCTATTTAAATTGCTATTTCTCAGGACTTCTATTTTTGTCTGATTGGGTTTTGGATGTGTGTTACATCTTTTAAATTTATTCCTTTGGGACCATTTCCTGTAGATTGGTTTAGATTGTATGTATGCCAAGTTGATATAAAATAAAGTTTGCATACCATTATGTCCAAATAATAAATTATCTTCCTACAGAGTTAATTCTGTAAAACTGAAGATACTGTGTGCTTTGATCTGAACAAGTGAACTAATGTTTTCAAATTGTTATTTTTTAGGGACTAACTCTGATTGACATTTCTAAAATGTAACCCTTATGTATGAGATTTGATGCAATGTTGTCCTTCTTTTGCTGATTTATTCAGGTAAAGGAAAAAGGAACCAACATAATATGTTATCTAGAAAAGGTTTATGTATGGTTCTTTTACAGTATTTTAACTTTTCAGCGCAAGTTGATGCCACAGTCAACAAATGTGGTTGTTTATATTTAAAAAAATACCATGCGAACTCTACGTGTTAGAATGATTAATCTTCAACTTATTGATTTTTCATTTTACATTGTGTGGTTGTATGCTAGTTTATATCCTTTTTAGGATCATACTTTGGATAATAGATCTGCTCTTTATATTCAGGATAGAGAAAATATTGAGCGATTGGAAATTACGGGTGTTGGTGACCCTTCAGGAAGGGGCCTAGGTTTCAGTTATGTCCGTACAACTCCTAAGGCTCCAATCTCAAATTCAATGGTGAAAAAGAAAACTGTTGTTGGTAAAGGGACGACTGTGACAGGAACTGATGCTGATCTACGCAGATTGAGCATGGAAGCTGCGAGAGAGGTATGTTTATTTTGTATCAGAAAAATCTTGTCACATCCTAATGCTCTTATACATTGAACATAATGGACTCTATTTTGGTGTTCTCAATAGTTGAAAGATGTTCTCTGCTGTTGTCCTATTCTGGTTTCTTGATAAATGCTTTTATTTCTTTTTCTTTGTCTATTGATGCTTATGTCTATTCTTTGTGAGGCCTAATTGCATCTCCATTTTTCATCAATTCCCCATTCCTTATTGCTTGTGATATCCTTTGATGCATACTTTAAAAGCATTTTGGTGTCTGTTTTCCTTGTTAATCTTCTTATGCATTACGACAAAAAACTTTAGATGATGTTTAAGAGTTGAATTGTGTGATTTCACTTTTACAATGCTCTACCCCCAAGGATTGAACGTCGTTTTATCAGAAAATTCATCTGGAATTTCAATGGGCTACTTCGATAGTAAGGAAAAGCTATTCACAGGGTAGAAACATTTCTTTCGTTAGATGCAGGATAGATTTTCATGTTTCCTCTGATGCTCAATCTTTTACTGAATCATATGCCTTGTAAATCAAACCTCTTTATCAGTTCCTTGAGTTGCTGGTGGTTGACAAGGTTAGGATCTGCCTCACTGATGGGCACAGAGAACCTCCTTTCTTCAATATTATAGCATTTTCAGAAAACTTACTTTTAGGTGACGTTTTCAAGAATACATCATGCAAACTTGAAACCATGAAATAGCTTTCTGACTCCTTAAAATCAATTACCTTCCCCCAACTTACATCTTCAAATGGTAAGGGCCAATGCATTTGTTTCCAGTAATATCTGAAAATAGTGTGGTTATGTTGGGGATCATGCTTGTAATGCTTTTACATTGTCTACATGTAGCTGCTCCTTAAATTCAATGTGCCGGAGGAGCAGATAGCAAAACAAACTCGATGGCACCGAATTGCTTTGATACGCAAGCTGTCAAGCGAGCAAGCAGCATCAGGTGTCAAGGTTGATCCAACAACTGTCAGCAAGTTCGCTCGTGGACAACGCATGTCCTTCTTGCAACTGCAGCAGCAGACTAGAGAAAAATGTCAAGAAATATGGGATCGACAAGTTCAGAGTCTATGTTCTGGCGATGGGGAAGAAAATGAGAGTGAATCAGAGGCTAATAGTGACTTGGATTCATTTGCTGGGGATTTGGAAAATCTTCTGGATGCAGAAGAATGTGAAGAGGGTGAAGAGGATAATTATGAGTCCAGGCATGACAGTACTGATGGTGTCAGGGGACTGAAAATGAGAAGGCGCCCATTTCAAACTCAAGCAGAAGAAGAAATTGAAGATGAGGCAGCAGAAGCAGCGGAATTATGCAGGATGCTCATGGATGGTACAAAGTTTTTATACGTGTGCAGTTTCAAGTTACAAACTGTACCTTTTACTAAGATTGAAATAGTTCCTAATGGAGACTACCAGTGATTTCTTGAAATATGCTGTTTTTATTTGCTAGAAAGGCTCTTTTGCACCGTAATAGAATCCTTGAAAATTTTATTCAGATGCCAATGTTTTATTTTATGTGCAAGAGGGTCACTATGCAGGATGGAAAGAACTTATTTTATGCATGATTAATTTTGTGTCTTCCTAATTGGAGTCTGCCTATTCCATTTGTCACTTCAAGTGAAATCGAATATCTAGGTGCATCTGGATGGACTACTGGTCGAGAAAAATTCAAGCAGAATCTATGCAGCATTAGTATTCGACATGCATTAGTGTTCAGAGGGACAGCAGCCTTCTTGTAGCATTTTATTTAAGGTTGTTTATCTTGGAGAACTGGCTTATAGTCCATGAGTTTTATTAAATATAGAAATAAGAAGATACCTCTGATAAACATTTGAAAGTTTGGTTCACCTGGTGATCATGATATTGCATTGATTATATGATGTAACTTGGTAGGGGGGAACTACTATGTTGAGGACTTGGCCTGTTGGTAGGTTGCTGAACTAATGTTACAAGCTTGAGATGGCATCTGTCTTTCATTTTGATTTTTCTTTCTGAAAGATATCCCAAGTGAGTGGTGCTCTCTGTCTTATTAATGGACAGGGCTAGCATATGATTTACTCTACTGTCTGAGTAATACTTTTGGCTCATTAATATTCCCCTTTTCTTTATAAAAGCAGGACTGGCTACACACAACTCTTAGAATGAGTGGACCCCCTATTGTGTGAAACACCAACTAGTATCTTTCAGTTTACACAAATATTTCTCTTGGTTCGATTATTACTTTTATATAGGATTTCAGGCATAATAATTTTTTTTGTTAAAGTCTTTTAAATTTGTGAATATGTATTTTATACGATCCCTGATCACAATCTGACTGGAAAGACTGTTGTGCAGATGATGAAGCTGATCGAAAAAGGAAGAAGAAGACTAAGGCAGCGGTAGAGCAAGCTGGGCTGGCCTTCAAGTCAAAGTTTGGTTCTGAAAATGCTGAAGGAATTAAGAAAACCAATGCAGTTTCTAAGCGAATCATGCAACCCGAGGGATCCTTTGTATTGCCAGAGAAAATTACCAAAGATCAAAAGGAGGTCCATTTGGCATTTTTAACCTTTTTACATTTTTATTGATGCTGACAACACACTCTGCGAATTGTAGCATCAATTCCCCAACTTCTAATTTTTTGGTGCAGGGAGAGAGCTTCTCTGCTAAAAAGAATCAGCTCGGGAAATTAAAAGCCAAGAAAAAGAATGAGATTGAACAAATGGGATTACTAAACAAAAAGGTCAAAATATTGGGGGATGGCATGACTGTAAGTTTGCTTCTCGGACTGTAATGTATGCTTAAGTTAATGCTTGTAGTATATGCTTAGTCGCATGACAGGATATTGTTTGTGAACATACATGCTGCCTGCTGATTTAACTTGTTATGCACAATTTGTCTGGTAGTTTTAGTTGGATTTATTAGACTTTCCTTGGTGAGCAACAAAAGCAGTTGTGAGAAAGTTGAGTTCAATACTTTTTTTCTTTTTGGTTGGGGGAGGATGTTGGGGGCTTGGGGCTGCTGTGTTAATTTGAGTTAGCAACATCTTCTCTAACCAGATGATTTTATACTGGATTTAATAAAAGTTTGGGTCTTGGTGAAGCTTCTGTGTGTTAGATGAATCACCTGCTTGCAGATTTGATTTGCATTTTCATTATCTTGGTTTGTGCGAAGGAAGTTTTGACAACTGCTGCTCTAAAAATAGGTGATCAAGGAAAAGAAATCTGCAAGAGAGAGTTTTGTCTGTGGAGCATGTGGTCAGGTATGCGTCAGTTTTGGAAGCAGTATTGTTTGCATGAAAATATTGAACCTTAATCCAGTCTCCTTGCTGCCTCAGCTTGGTCATATGAGGACCAACAAGAACTGCCCCAAGTATGGGGAAGATACTGAAACACGAGTTGAAAGTGCTGATCTTGAGAAGTCATCAGGCAGACCCAATCTTGTAGATCAACCGGAGCAGAGCCAGCAGAAACCTCTCACAAAGAAGCTCATACCGAAAAATGGGGCAAAAATTGCTGGATCAGAAGCACAAGAAGATGATAAACCTACTTCAAAGGCAAAAGTTCTGAAGGTCAAGTGTGGTGCAACCGAGAAACTTCCAGATAAACATACTCCTCCAACTTCGCAGAGCTCTGACCGACCAGTTATATCAGATGCCGAAACAGGAAACAAGTCTGCTGTTAAAGTCAATAAAATAATTTTTTCAAACAAAATGAAACAAGAAGATGTGGTTGAAACTCCAAAGCCCTCCATCGTAATAAAGCCACCGGTGGAGGTTGACAGAGACCAGCCTCGCAAGAAAATTATAATTAAACAACCAAAGGAGATTGTTAATTTGGATGACAATAGCCAGGATGGGAGTTTTGGCCTTGACTACAGGAAGACAAAGAAAATAATTGAGCTGTCAAGTTTAGACAAGCATCGGGAGCATGAAAGCAAACACTTCTTTGAAGAGTCATCGAGAATGAGAGATCCGGAGGGTAACCACTGGTGGGTAGAAGAGAGGAGGAGAAATGCTGAGAGGCAACACGAAGAAAGAAACAGGAGGGCACAAAAAATGAGGATGATTGATGAGCAGCCAGCTTATGAGTTACTAAGATATGAAGAAGCCATTCGAAGAGAAAGGGAAGAAGAAGAGCGTCAAAAGGCAAAGGCAAAGAAGAAAAAGAAGAGAAAGCCTGAAATAAAAGATGATTACTTAGATGAGCTTCCTCCTAGAAGAAATGACAGAAGGATGCCAGACAGAGAGAAAATGGTGCGGAGGAGGCCAGAACTCGAGTATGCAAGGCATCCTCCAGATTACACCCAGGCTTCAAAGCGGCGACGAGGAGGAGAGGTGAGTGATTTCTTTCCATCCTAGCAATCCTTTACACAAACAGCCATAGTGGAACTGAATGGTTGAGCTCCATCCTTCTAATATCATTGCTCTTAAGCCTGAATTTTGAGGCTGTTTGGGTGAGCTTATACTAAAAAATGTTATACAATATTAGAAAGTGCTTGGTAAATTTTTCTAAAATTTAGGATCTTACAAGCTCTTTTAAAAGAAGGGGATCATGACCTATTTTCAAGATTTTAATAAGCTCTTTTATTGTAGCATCTTTAATTACAAAATTGTCTTTAATAACATTTTATAAGCTCAAAAAATAAAAATTAAAAAATCTTATTTTATCCAAATACCTCAATGACTTATTAAAACACCTCTAAGTCTGCATTTTATCTCCTCCTTCAAAACGCTTTCTTACTTTTTGCTGTTTCATCGTGATTTTTTTTTCCCTGGTGAATAACAAAATATGTTCAATGGCAGGTCGGTTTGTCAAACATATTGGAGAGCATTGTGGAGACGCTTAGAGGAAGGAAAGAAATATCCTACCTATTTCTAAAGCCGGTAACCAAAAAGGAAGCTCCGGACTATCTGGACATTATCAGTCATCCCATGGATTTGTCTACAATCAGAGATAAGGCTCGGAGGATGGAATACAAGAGCCGTGATGATTTCAGGCATGATGTGCATCAGATTGTGTTCAATGCCCATACATATAATGACAGGCGCAATCCAGGTATTCCTCCCCTTGCAGATCAACTTCTGGAGCTCTGTGACTACTTGTTAGAACAATATGATGCAGAATTGACAGAAGCTGAAGCTGGGATCGAATAAATAGATACATACTGATGTAGGATAGATATCTTTGTCATTTTTTGAGCACAAATGGTCATTTTTTAGCACACTTAGTGGATAGCTTCTTTTCTCACAATTGGGTTTCATTAGTTATATAGCAATTTTGGGTTAGGTAGCATATAGTAGTTTTTGTAGCTTATGTATTTTTGAAGTCTGTATATTGATGACAACCATGGATCCCAACAGGGGTGATAAAATGTATAGTGATATGTGCACAGCAGCCCTTAAACATGTTATTTTCCAATTGAGTTTTATGTTGTTGTATGAATGTTTTCTCCCAATCTTCCCATCTTCACTTGAAATTTGAGAAGTATTTCTTTACTTTCTCTCATCATCTACTTCCGTATAGATTACACTATTGTTGTTGTGTTTTTTTTTTTTTTAATAAAAAAAATTAAACCACTTTTAGGCAGGGGTTAAGGCATTGACCCCAACCTGTATATTAATCATCAAAGCAAATTACATAATCTAAGAGGCAAATTGCAACTTCTCTACAAGACAAAATGAGAGGTTATCTTTTAATCCGAAAGTATGGGTACTTTAGCGCCTCCATTCTAAGCAGTTGTTGAACAGACAGTGAGAGTTGGTTCAAGTTGAGAATTTTACCTGTCCCAGACGAGCATGCTTCCTTAGCACGAGAATCTGCAATGACATTTCCCTCCCTATAGATGTACTGGAAAGTGACATTAATTTGCCTCGCAAGTTTTCAAATCTACCCAACAAGCTGAGCAAGAGATTAATGTTGAGACAGTGATTCTCGTATGAGACAGATAGCTTCCTTTGCATTTAATTACACATAAATATTGCTAAGCTGTTTTGCCTCATAAATTTTAAGCCCCTTGGGGACCGTGAAGAGCTCAGCATACATATTTGATTTCACTACTAGAAGCTCAAGAAAAGCAAATAGAACCTTGCAATCATTGTCTCGTAATATCCTGCTTGCTCCTACTTGCATTGGATTTCCTCGGAATGCTCCATCAGTGTTAAGCTTAAAGGAACCCAGCTAGGGCTTTTGCCATCTCACAATCGGGCAGGCCTTAGATAGCCCAGATGGCTGGCATTTAATATTAAAGCAAGCTGCCACCAAGAAGTCCTCGTCCCAGTGTTCTGATCTAATCAAGCTTGCCTTGCATGCAATCTAAATATATTGGTTAATCCTCCAAATAACCTTTTGGGTAGGGATATTAAGTTGCCTGTGCTTGACTTCATTCCTACAACACCATAAGAACCAACATACCAAAATTGGGACCAATGTCCTAATATGATTTCCAGATCCCCACGGCGCACTGTTCCTCCATGCTTGAAAGATCAAAGAGATGTTTAAAGTTTCTGGCATGAAGAAATGAAATAGCTTTGCAAAAAATTTCCAAACTTCCTTAGCCACCTGGTAGTTGATAAAGAGGTGCTCGTTGTCCTCATAAGCTGGACAAAATTGACAGTTAGAAGCTAAGATAATACCTTTCTTTTGGAGCCGCGCATTAGTTGGAACCAAATTATTTAGAAGCCACCACAAAAAGATAGAAATACATGGAGTAAGAGCATTGTTCCAGCAAAGAGGGCTTAGGGCATACTGCGGTCTAGACTGTCTTATTGCCCGGCAAGTGCGATTGACTAAAAATCTGCCATCACCAGAAATCCAGGCTGGGGAATCCTTGTCAGATACAAGGATGGGGGTGCAGCAGATTTGTTGTACAATTTCTGTTGGAACCACATCCTTTAACTTGTCAACGTTCCATATGCTGTCCTCCCAAAACGAGTGCACTGGGATATTGTCAAGGTTATGAAGCTTAAGGCGGTTGTTGAGGGAGGTTTCTCCACACCACATGTCAAGCCAGAATGAAATATTACCATCTCCAATGCACCAAAAGATGTGGTTATCCGCTTGTGATCTAACGGCAGAGTCTCTTTTCCAAAAAAAAGAATTTTGAGGCTGTACTTTAACAGTCATTGGACGTCTACCTGCACAATATTTCTTTCTCAGGAAATCGGCCCAGAGGGAGTTTTGTGCTCTAAATCTCCACCAAAGTTTGTAGGAAAATGTTGTGGCAGTGTGTTTGAGGCTCCTCAAATTAAGGCCTCCTTCTTGAGTTGGATAGCACATATTAGCCCTAGCTCGCCAATGCATCTTCTTTGTAGAATCACTTGGGCCCCAAAAAAACCTCTTAAAGATCCTTTCCAACATGTTAAGAACGTTGTTAGGAGGGCACATGACCTGTAGAATATTAAGAGGGATAGAGTAAAGGGTACTCTTGATAAGAGTAAGTCTCCCACCCAGTGTGAGTCTTTAGTGAGACCAACTCATGAGCTTCTTTCTGACTTCGGAGATCAAGGATTCATACATGGCTAAAGATTGATTTCCTTTGTGAAGTGGGGCTCCCAAATATGTGAATTGCAGCTGCCTTTGTGAATAGCCCAACACTTCTTTCACCTCCTCAATAAGCAGGGGGTCCTCTTTATAAAGAATGAAAGAGGTCTTAGGTGCACCGACCAATTGGCCTCAGAATTTTTCATACCTTGACAAGAAGCACTTGATAATTTGTAGGTTAGCGAGCTTGGCTTTGGAAAAAAATAATCACCTCATCAGCATAAGCCAAATGAGATATCCTAGACCCTCTACCATTGTTGAAATATAGCTCCGGATGCTGGAGAGAATAAAATGAATAAGCTTGGAGATAATGGGTCGCCTTGTCTGAATCACCTCTTTGACTTGAAGAATCCGGCTAAGCCTCCATTGATAAAAACAGAAAACCGGCAATCAGCAACCAAATCCGGATTACGCTATTGTTGTTAACTAACCTTTCCTTACATATGCACTTGTAATCCTTGCCCAAGTAACTTGCAAACCTTTTTTAATTAGAGCACTTACAGAACTATAAGAAAAGTGTAAATAGCTTCAAGTTTTTTTTAACTCTTTTATGGTATTTAGCATAATTCTAATTAAATGTTTGATAAATTTAAATTCATTTTAGAATTTGGCAGTTTAGTCATTAAGCTAGATTAAGTTCAAATGAAGTAGACACTTGAAGTTTTTCAATTATTGGTATGGGCCAACAGAGAATCTGTGTGACAGTTGTAATAATTTAAAGTTGATTTTTTGTGCACATTAACAAATTTATGAGGTTTTCCCAACTTCCTTGTAAAATTATCTTGTTGAGAGGGAGGTTTTGGGAGAGGAACTTAATTCAAAAATTCTCTTACTAGATAATAAAAGAAATTAAATAAAGTGAATCTGATTCATAAAAAAGTAAATTTGCTGCTTTTGACTTATGATTTGTAATTTTGTATGGTACTCTATTTTTCTTTTAATTTCTATTCGTCCTTAATATTAACTTAATAATTTTACATCAAATTTTAATTCAATATGTTTGTTTTAATATATTAATTTTTTTTTGAAGTTGGATTATCGTTGTGTACATTCTGTTTAGATTATTTCTTTTGATTACTAAACTATTCTATTAAGATGAAAGTTAATAAAAATAATTTTGGATCTTAATTTGATGTTTAAAACAGTAAGAATTAAAAAATGATTTGCGAAAATAATTAAAGCTAATAAATCACTGGAAAAAATATATTTGAATAAGTAAAATATTACGGATTTCTAAAAGGTTTATCTATTTTACTTGTTTAGATTGATTATACATGAAAAAATATATAGCATTTCATAAATTCATTATTTACAATTTATTTCTCAATTTTTTTTTCAAAAAAGTAACATAAATGCATAGGCTTTGTTAACTAAACGTTGCTTTGATAAAGAATGTGTTTAAATAAGGTATAAGTTACAAAATGAAACGGAGCATATATTGATATTCTTTTTTTATAAAGTACACACGGCGTTAACATATATACATATATATATATATATTTAGATACTTTGTATTTTTCTAGAATTATGAAGAAATTTGAACAAATATTTGGAAGAAAAAATTAGAATCAATCAAAAAATCCAATTCCTTGAATCTTGCATGATATTCATTTAACAATTGAAATTCAATAATATAAATGAATATCTTTTTGTGTACCAAAATCAATACAAGAATTGTCATAACAATTTGGCCATCAACATTGGAATTTATTCAAATTTAAGAGCGTAAGAAAATAGTTTGTGAAAAAGAGAAATGTTAAACAACATCTAAATTTTGAATGAGAAAGAAGAGGCACTCGAAAGATACAAAACTAAGAACATAGAAAATATTTCGGGACATCATTTTCAAATAAAAGAATTATACAACCGGAGAAGAATACAATGTCCACATGTAAATTAAATAAAAATCAAAAATAAAAATGTAAAAGAACTCATGAAATCAAATAAAAAGAAAACGTTTTGAGCCACTGTAGTAAAATAAGAGAGAAATTTTACAAGTTACAACAATGAATTCAAATAATTATAATTTATAATGTAAAAATTTGATTAGTTAATTTGAATATTTAATAATTTTGTTTTTTTAACTACTTTATTCAATTATTTATATTAATCAACTTCTTGTTTCATTCATTCCATGCAGATCTTTTAAATATTTCTTAAATCAAATTTATAAATTATCGTACGATCTCAACGATATTATATGTTTTATGGTAGCGTACTTATTGCAAATAAATTATCATAGCAAAATATTGCTTACATAAACTGTACTCACACTTTACAAAGGAATTGTTTGAACTTGAAATCACAATATCAGAGCGACAAAAAAAAACATCTAAAAATAAAATTATTTATTCATAAGAACCTTCACCAACACAAAAAAGAAACAAGAGATGGATACTTAACACCACCAACAATGCCCTCAATGCCATTTGATTCCTTTCTCACCCTCCCATTATTCGCTTCCATTACAACATAAACATCCCAAAAAACCAAACAAAATACATCTCAATCCTCTTAGAAGAACATACATTAGCCAATCTTGAACTAATGAAGATAAAACACACACACCCTCACACACAGAGACCATAGAGAATTCTGAGAAACCTGTAGTTCTCAGTCCCTCACAATCAATACCACCATTGGTGCACAGCAATCCCCTCATCCCTCACTTTACCATACAATGCCAAACACTGCCAATAAGCCCTCTTGCGCCCATTCTCTTCTTCTCCATCTCGCCATTGATTTTTGCATTCCAAGAACAACTCATCCACAAGACACAAGCTCTGGTCCTTTATCATCCCCTCCACCACGTGCGCCTCCGCCTTCATCACCACATAATCCTCACGCCTCACATTCTTCTTTATCCAACTTGATACCTCAGATTCTTGAGGCTTAACTCCTTGGGATGATCCATCGTTGTTTTCAGTCCCAACCTCCATGTTGTAAACTTCAAATTCTTGATCTCTCATGGGATAGTTCTTGTAAAACCAGTCTAGTGCATTTGTGTCATCTGAGATGAAGACTCGTCGTGGATATTCATCCAATGAATCCTTCAAAAGATCAGGAAGGAATTTGATCTTCCTTGACGTAAAGCTTGATTTTTTCGCCAATGGTGTTCTCCTTGGGGGCTCAAGATATATATCCTCCAAGCCCTTTAAAGCAGCTTTCTTCTTCTCAGGTGTATCGTCACAGAACACTTCCTTGTTAGCGGAATTTTCCAAGCCATTGGCATCCCTGGTTTTCCTCATTGCCACCACGGTGGTGTTCCGGAATCTTCTCAGGTAAACAACCTTGAAATTTCTCAGCAATCTCAGCTCGTCCGAGGGATCAATCCCCAATGGCGAGATCACCAGGCCGCCATCTTTGAGAACGCCATCAATCAGCTGGATCCCACGGAAACTCGGCGAGAAAATAAAATCAAACACCTGGTACTCACCCACCTTTTTCTGCCGCAGATCAGCTCCGGTGAACAAATCAACGCTGGCGTCTCTCAAGGACTCGAAATTTTCTTCAATGTCACGAATGCCGGCGCCCAGAATGAAACCAATGTGGCCTTTCTTGATGAGGCCTTCGTCCAACAAATTACGGAGGAGATTGGGTAGAATCTTGAACCCGTCGGCGATACCCGAGTCGGCATCGGGCCCGTACAGAGGCGCAATCGAAGAGGCTCCCATTATAGAGCCGATCGAAGGCAATGTGAGAAGAACCATTGCCAAGAACAAAGATCTTGATATAATACGCAAGGCCAGCGAATCGGGCAGCTTGATAACCAAAAGGCCGTGGGAATTCAGCCCAATGCCCACCCCATTCACCTCATTCACATAATGCCCGCCATTCTTGGCTCGGTGCCCACGAGCCAATTTATCCATATCTTTTATGCCCGTGAAGCCACAAGAATTGTACACAGTAATCGCCGCACAAATTTTCGTCAAATCACAGAAAATTGAGCGCTGATTATCAA
The DNA here is from genome assembly GCA_014898725.1 of Jacaranda copaia. Classification (NCBI taxonomy): domain Eukaryota; kingdom Viridiplantae; phylum Streptophyta; class Magnoliopsida; order Lamiales; family Bignoniaceae; genus Jacaranda; species Jacaranda copaia. The sequence continues at coordinate 58,163 of JACGDI010005323.1, read as the reverse complement.
GAAAATTACTCTAAAGGGGCGCAATGCCTACTCAGATGCTGAAAAATCAGTCCTAAAAGATAAGAGAGAAAAACAAGCGCGGCAATGAAGGAAAATCTTAGCGAATGCAAAATCTGGCAGCTGTGTGATTTCCACCCACGAGAGCAACACGAGTACTTCGGATTCTACACCAGAGGAGTAACAATTGTCTAATTCTAGCTATTTCCATGATTATTTTTCCTTGTTCTCTTATATTCCTCTCCCTCTCTGCTTTTCTTCCCAATTCAAAGGAGGATTCATTCTGTTTCGTTTCACATGATAGACGAAGCCTATCTAAAACTCAACAACCCACCATCAACCAGAGAGAAAGAAAGAGAGCAGAGAAACAGAAAAGAAGAAGGATTATTACCGCAAAATGTGACAAAGAAAAGAGAAGAAAGGGGTGTGTGTGTGTGTATTAAGATTTTTCACTTTTCTTGGTGACAACTGTGAGGAAGTTTGCGTGTATATTGATTATTGTGGTGGAAATGTTCTGTCGCGCGTGTGGGGACCTTGGGGATGTCATGGGTCATTCTCCTAGGCTTTGATCTTTTGTGGTGATTGTCATATGTCCCAGTACTAGAATTAAGGAGCTAAGCGGGGCTGTTCCAATCCTTGGACTCTTTGCTTCGTCAATAACATTTCTTCAATTCTTCTAGGTGTTGCATGTAGGAGAGAGGGAAGTGGTAAGAGCTTTGATTTTTGGGCGTTTGGATTTTAATGGTGGAAAATTTTATTCATTTTAATTTTATAAATTGAATTGAATCAAACTTCAAATGCATTTATATAATATTCAATTTGATATGCAGTTATTTTTTTTTTAATGTGGTAAAGATAAAAGGCCCCTTCATTTTATTTAATATGAGAAAGCTTCAAATGATTATTTGGAAAGATAAAGAAGTTATATTGATCAATTAGTCATTAGCCATTTGTCAGTTATGTTGATGATTTAAGATATACAAACTTTTAGATACATGAAGAAATAACAATAATAATTCCAGTAATTTCACTAGCAATTGAGAAATAGGATGGTCTTTTTAATGAAAATATAGAAGGAATCGAATAAATGTGATTGTTATATCACGAACACTTCGATTGAACCATTCCCTAAACTTTTTCATAGTTTTGTATCTTATCATCTTCATGTTATAAGCCTTTGTCATTGTTTAAAAGAAAAACATTTGAATAATTTATATGTAATAATATATACAAACATATCATATAAAATGAATATATTCAAAATAAATTAAGCAGTTCATTCAAAGATCACTCATATTGATTTGACTAATAAGAGACCTAGCCTGATCTTGTGGCACATTTGATCTTATTCATGACTTCAAACTCAGAGGATGAGTACTCCCTAAGTGTATATGAAGTTTATTATGCTTCAAGCACGCCAAACTTCCATGAATTGATCAAGTATTTCCAACTATGTTCTTCAACACGTGATTCCAACCTATGGGGACTAAAATACTTGTAGATGATTAAAAGAATTTGTTCAAAGGCCCACTTGACATACATGTGTGGTTCCATTACTATTGTTTTGTTTCCTAATAATTCAATGGTCCTACTCTTTAATTGTGTTACAATTGGTTCTCCTTTTTCCTTCCTTTTTTATTTTTATTTTTATTTTTTTGGGCGGGTGGGTCGGGGGAGGGATAAAGTGTCCCAACCTTTCCAATCTAAATAATTGAGTCTATAGTTCTAGTTATATTTCTTTACTACTCTCCAGCCTACTGTATTGGTGAATATATGTTGCTTTATGCTCTAGAGTTAGCCGTCGTACACAAAGAAACAGCTAGGAATTTGAAAATATGGTCCCAATGTTGAAGTACTGTTCTTTCTCATTTATTTTTTGTTTTTATTTTATTTTAAAGTTGCAATAATTTTGTCACGGGAATACAGGGGCCCAAAGTGTTCTGATGTGAAAAATAATTAATTATAATATTTGATATATGATATTAATACACAAAAATAAAATAATGTTTTAACAGGCATGAAGAATATCGAACATATACACTATATCGTAAAACACTATTTCTTACACTTAAATTTTGAAAACATCCTCATTCCAGCAAGTAAATACTTCCTTTTCACTATTTTCGATTTTAATATTTTATTATCTTGTCAAGATTTGATTTAACGCTTCTAAGAGTTTTATTAGAGAGTTTTTGGTTTCTTCAGACGATTTGTTTGTCCAGCAAATAACAAACTGCAAATAAAAATTTTGATGTTTCACTTGAACATTCAATCAAATTTAATTTATGCACCTTCAAAAGAAGTTCAACATTTCTGAAATGTAAAATTTGGGGCTTGTTTGGTTTCATTTTCAAAATTTATTTTCATATTTTCTACTATTTTAGAAATGAAACACATTATTGTTTTTTATATATTTTCACTTTATATCATTTTTATTTTTATTTTCAAAATGCATTCTCCAATAACGTATTTATCTTCTCTCAATGATCTATATATCTTTTCTCTCTATTTTATTGCTTTTATCTCTCTTCACCCGCAGCCTATTAAAACCAATATAATCATTACTTTTCCAACAATATATTCAAATACAAATTCATTTTCGACTTATTTCCACAAACTAATTTTTTAAATTTTAAAAATGATGGAAATAAAAATAAAATCAAATGGGCCCTTAGATCATAAACCCTAATTTAATTTTGGATTGGCGATACACAAATCAATAGTACAAAATAAGTTGATACTTTACTCTCCAACGAAAATGCAAGTAGAAGTGGTTGAGCGCACAAAGTCGAATTAGCAACTTTTCTAGACATGCAACAATAACTTAAAGTAATTTGGTGTAATTCTTTTCGGATGGCTAATCTGTCATTTAATTGCGGCAGCTTTAAGTTAAGATTCATTGATACACTTTAATTATTGGAGCGCATTATGGTAATTTCAGATGGGAAACCGCATATCTTCGAAACTTTAATGCTGGCAACATCAAATGTAGGTAGTTAGGCACGTCACAAAAACAGATATGAGGAGTCGGAGTATCAGCATTCATTTGGCCAACCAATGGGACAAGTATTTAATGATCCATGTGTATTACATACAAGTTCTTGACACGTGCACATGATTGAAACTGTACATGCCCCTTGATTTGATTTGAATTGAATTGAATTTGATTGTCAAATCCAAATTTGGTTCCAATCTAATCTCAATATTATAATTTGATGATTATTAAATTCACTGTTTAATGTGAAATTCAGTTGTGTTGAATCATTGTTTATTGATATATATATTATTAGTACGAATTTAATAAGAGGCATCTAGCTATTGTTTTCAAACCCTTGAATTAAAAAATTCAGGATGCTACTATCTTATTTCATTTTGAAAGAATTAAAGGTTGCGAGCCAGTTTATGAGTCAGTCTTTTATCTCATTTTTTGAAGTGCCCTTTTATAAATAAAAGACTTTTTTGTATTATAAATACCAACACGACACTATATGTAAAAATTTGGTCATTATAATGTTGTTGCGGGATAGATGATCATGTGCTTCTTCTTAAATATCATTTCGAGAAAGCTTAATTATAATGATACCCAATTATATCACATTGGAATATTTGAGGTTTTGAGAGATATAGATTGTAAATTATTTTCCTCAAGCAATATTTTCATAATGACAAAATTTCCCATTAATGTGTAGCATGCAGAACAAGACCTTAACATAATTGGGCCTCTACATCCACTAAGAAATTTGATCATTAACATAATTAAAAATCATTATCCATATATTAACAAATTTGATTATATTTGGAACTGCTCAAATCCAAGCTAGTGGAGCTAGCAAATTAAAGACCGCAAAATTTCAAGTTCAATTTCTTTTACACTCCTAATTAAGCCCGATGCTCTTTATATTGCCAATACTTGCGGTTAAATTTGGTCATCAATTACGAGTGTATATGGGCGAATTTAAAAATTTTTCAAAATATTTTATAAGATATTTAAAAGTTTGTATGATGTCAGAAAATATATAATTTTTTTTTCAAAAAAAAATTGTGAGATTTTCAAAAAATGTTAGAATCTTATAAGTATTTTTTTTAAAAAATAAAAATATTCTAATTTATTTTTACAACTTTAATAAATTTCTTTAATTTTAATTAAAAAAATTGCACAAAAGAGCTGAGGTTATTACTTACATGCTGAAGAACTAGGTAGACGTAGAAAGATAAATCATAAATGTAGCAGACCATAGTTGATTTTATTGTTTTTTTGTTGGGTATGTTTATGGTGAGATAAGTTTGTATTTATCTCATATGAGATATCATTAAATTAAACGACATATGTCTTTTTACAATAGGTTATCATTTATTTTACAATAAATTATTGATTCGCATTTTTAGTACATTAAATGATTGATAAATATTTAAAAATAATAATTTAAAGATATTTTTTTAAAAAAAATTGTTGTATTAGATAACATAACTTCATAATTTTGAATTATATATTTTAAAATATTAAAATAATAAATATATTTAAAAGAATTATCATTATTTATTAACTAAAATTAAAAATTTAAGAATAAATATAAAGTCTAAAACTATCATCATAACAATATAATTTAATTTTAAATGAGCAATTTAATAATTTTAATCATTTTAATATAATTTGATAATTGTAAATTAATACCAATAAATTAAAAAAATAATTATTTTGAATTAATACTAATAATATATAAAAATATAAATATATTTAAAATAATTTGATTAAGTTAATAAATAAATAAATTAATTTATTAATTTAAATTGAAAAAAAAATGGAACCATTAATCTTCTTCTCCCCACCCCTCAAGCCGCAAACCACCCAGCCCCCTGTCCAATGATCCCATCCCGCTAACCTGCCCCCCTCCTTTCCCCACCAGCCAATAGCCGGGCTGACTGTGGCCAGCCGCCTGGCCTGTCGGTCGCCGGCCATGGCCATCGGATTTGAGTGGAGAATGAGATTTATATACATATATATAAATATATATGTATTTATTTACATGTAAATTATAGACGTGTATATATATTTATGTATATGTAAATATATATTATTTTAAAAAATATTTTTGCAGAGGATTTTTGAGGTATTTAATTTTTAACTTTTTTTATTTTTAAAATTTTTTAGTGACGGTTAAATGGATGTTTCATATTTTGTGAGTTTTTTTTCATAAATAAATCAAATTTTAATTTTTTTTCATAAACACATAATAATTTTCATTAAGATTTTAATGAAAAATTGGACGAAGAATCAAATTATTTTAAAAAATTATAGAACTTGAACTACAAATGTTCAATGTCATAAGTTTAAGATTAACAGTGCATACACAGTTAAATTAGGAGATAGAAAGGGAAATTTCTCAATTTGGTAATTAAATAAGTTTTTAATAATAAAAATTTTATTATTGGTAGTCACTATTTTAGTACAATGAACCATTGATATAAAATTAAAATTAACTATCAACTAGTAGTACAAGTAGCAAGTTAAATGTATTTATTATGTTATCAACTAATCGTTAAAATTAAATGTTATAATTTTACATTTTAAATTAAATGATTCACATAAAGTATATTTGTACATTCATTGCATGAAATACGTACGACTAAAATTGTACCGTAGACTACTCATTGTTTGATTGTTTGTTTGTTTGTTTGAACTTTATTTTTTTAAATTTGATGAAAGGTGAATTTCATTGATGAAGCAGCCCTTAGTTTGCTAAAGCATAAATGGGCGAAAAGATGGGTATGGACTGGGCCTGTCATTCTTGATAAACTCTTATGATGGTATCCACACCCACGCCCCGCCCCCTTCATCCCATTTAAAAAAAAGAAAAAAGAAAAAAGAAAAAAAAAAGGAGAGAGAGAAAGAGAAAGAAAAGAAAATGTCCTTTCCACATGACAAGCACCTGCCTTAACTATTGCCATTTATCGTAAACTACCTACAAGTCTACAACACTGTATCACTGCAGTTCACTCACTGAAAACACCGTTGAGAGTATAGCCCTGCAGAACAAATACTAGGGTATATGCAAGCTAGCCTGATAAGAGCAATAGGTGTGGAAAAGGAATTGGTGAGAGTCGGTACGGGTCTAAAACACGTTGCCGGTCAAAATGTCATCGCTCATTGCACTGGCTTCGGTAAGAACATCGATCTTACCCAAAGGTTCTGGAGGTAAATCGTGTTTTTCTTTTTTTTTTCTTTTTCTAAATTTTATTTTTCTATTTCCAATATCCAAAGAAGGGAAGAATAGTTAAATTTTTTGATGGATTATCTATGTGAATTCAAATGTTGGGTAACAGCACCAAGGATCTAGGGCAAAAGCCTTTCTCTTTCCGAATTGGCCAAGGCAAAGTTATTAAAGGTATTTTTACTAATAGTGAAGTAAATCTTTTTGTGCTTTTGGTTTAAGTAACTATATATGCGGAGTGAGTAAAAATTGGTCATTTGTTATTGACATTGGCACTAGTAACTTTATTATTTTGTGTTTTATGAGAAGATGAAATTGGACGTAGAAAAAGTACCGGCAAGTGGAAAAGAACATTACAATGGAAAATACGAAATGGAAGTATGTGATTCTCCCCCCGATTTTTTTAATTTATATATATAATTCTATTCTTTTGTTTGGAATTGCTGGATGTCATTGGCTTTAATTGTTCTGGTGGAAGGGATAAATTACTTTAAGTATAGTTTTGATAATTGCCTAAATATGCACAAGTTGGAGATATTGATTCCATACTTGGCATATTTTCTAGGGTTGTTCAGGATTTTGGTTGGGCTAAGCAATCTATCAAATTTTCTAGTTTATTTCTAAGAGTTTGCACTACGGAGAACTCTTTAAATGTATTGCAATTATAGGATTAAGTTCAAATTTGCACATTATAAAGATATGACTATGAGAAAATGATTAGTCTGATCGGAGTGTCTGGAGTGATATGATGTAATTTGTATAAACTTGAGTTGGATCTAATTTCTTGAGATGCATAGGATGTGGTTGTACAATTTAAGATGTGGTATTTTTTTTATTACTTTTTGCAACAATAGACTTTCTTCTGAACCTAGATTTTCTGTCGTCTTTGTCGCAGGCTAGGATGAAGGGGTGCTAGGAATGCAAGTTGGAGAAGTTGCTCAATTGTGGGTAATCTTACTGATATGGGATAACCTAATAGGCCTGATCCAACAACACTCAACTGGGACAGAAGTATGGTGTAAGATGACCTTATCACATATAGGCCCAAACCGTCGACCTTGAAGAGAATGAATATGGGTAAGTTAAAATTTGATCCCATTTGCACCACACTAATCGGATTTGGGGGGTCAGAGATCATCCTCGAAGGATCCATAAATCTATCCACATCATTTGGGGAGGCTCGTCAGCGCAAAACTTGATGGTTAACTATCTGGTCATTGATGCACCTTTTGCTTACAATGTGATCATCGATTGACCAGCATTGAATGACTTTCATGCCATTATCTCAACTTATCATATGAAGGTCAAATTTCCAACAGCTGCTGGGATAGACAAGCTCTTTTGCAACATAAAAAAAGGCCTGGTAGTGCTATACAATTTCAGTTAAGGCAAACGAGCAGAAAATTTTACCCAAATTGAAACCCTCGGGGTGCCCTAATAGTGGAACTCGAGGAGGGATAGTAGAGTAAGAAAAGAAAGTTGGAAGAGGCTAGGGTCGAGCCTGTCAATGAATTTAAAATAATCAAGCTGGATCCAAGGAACTCCGACAAGACCACTAGAACTGGAATTGATATGGGCAATAGCATAGAATGCCTCATGGTCAATTTCCTCAGGAGGAATGTTGATGTTTTTATTTGGAGGGCTTCCGACCTCCACAGAATCAACCCTTGTGTCATTGTCCACCGCCTAAATGTGGACCCCTTGTTCAAAGTAGTGAAGTAGAAGATAAGTACTTTCAACGCTAAACGATGCCAAATCATCAAGAAAAAGGTTAACAAACTTTAGAGGTGGGATACATTGTAGAGATTTAATGTCCAAGTTGGCTTTGTAATGTAGTCTTGTCCTTAAAAATAAGGAAAAATGACGAATATGTAACAATTTTACTGATTTAAATAAAGCTTGTCCTATATATCTTTACCCCTACCTCATATAGATTTATTAGTAGATTCTACTACTAGTTGTGATTGTTGAGTATGATGGAAGCATTTCAAGGTTATTACCAAATTTTCATAGCACCTGAGGATAGAGATAAGACTTATTTTGTCATCCCAAATAGAGTATATTGTTTTCTAGTTATGCCTTTTAGGCTAAAAAATGTCGGAGCAACTTATCAGTGACGTGTAAACTTTATGCTTAAAAATAAGATTGAAAAGACCATGGAAGTTTATGTAGACGATATGATGATTAAGATAGAAAAAGTAAAAAATCACTTAACCAACCTCAACCATGCATTCTCAATATTACAAGCATTTGGCATGAAGCTTAACCCTGACAAGTGCACGTTCGGGGTGAGAGGAGGCAAATGTTTTAGCTATATGGTCGGCCAAAGAGGTATCAAAGCAAACCCACAAAAAATTCAAGCTATTCTAGACATCACATCTCTTCAAACAGTCAAGAACGTCTAGTGCCTAATCAAGAGAACCATAGTGCTGGATCGATTCATCGCCCGGCTCGCTAAACAGACTTACCGTTTTTCAAGATCTTGTGGAATACAAGGAAATTGGGCTTTCAGTGGACAAAACAATGCAACCAGGCCCTGGTTGAGCTAAAACAGTACCTTTTAGTGCCCCCAATGTAAGCTAAACCTAAGGTCAGAGAAGTTTTGTATATTTGTTTAGCAATCTTGTTGGCAACAATTAATTCAGTTTTGGTCTCGACCATAAAGGGCACCCATCGACCTATCTACTACAACAGCAAAACATTGTAAGGTCTTGACCACAACTACTTAGGGATAGAAAAATTTGCCTTAGCCTTGGTCATTGTAGTAAGGAAATTGGGGCCTTACTTTTAATCTCATTCCATTGTTGTCTTAACAAACCAATTGTTGAAACAGGTGTTGTCCAAACCATACTCATTAGGAAGATTGATGAAATGGGCAATTGAATTAGGAAAATTCGACATCACTTTTCAGCCTCAAATTGCCATAAAAGCCCAAGTTTTAGCTAATTTTGTCGCTGAAAGACCCGATTTGCTTGCCTATTTTGAATAGGATTTCATCACGTGGACCTACACATTAATGGGTCTGCAACTTTCTTAGGGGGAAGAATTGGCATCTCCTTGCGATCTCCACAAGTTGAGGAATATGACATCCTAGTCAAACTCAACTACCCCATCATAATAATGAAGTAGAATACAAAGCCCTCTTTGCAAGCATGAGAATAGTAGCATCTAGGAGAGTCAAGCAGTTGGCAACCATTACTGATTTCTAACTGGTCATGAAGCAGGTTGAAGGAAACTTTGAAGCTAAAGAGATGGCAACAAGCAAGTATTTGGTGGAGGTAAGATAGTTACAACAGCAATTCAAGAAATTCACCCTTAGCTAAGTTCCTCGATCCAAGAACGAGTGAGCTGATGCATTGTTAAAATTTGCAAGCTCAACAAAGGGGACCAAAGATAAAATATTACATTTCTGGTCATCAACAAACCCACCATTGCTGTTCTCGACCAGAACTTGGTGGGTAGATTGAAGAGGTACTTCCTTCCTAATAGGACAAAATAAAATCTTATTTAAGAGAAGGAATAACCCTAGAAGATAAGGCTTTAGCACATTGGCTCAAAGGCTAAGCAGCCAAATTCACTCTCAAGGAGTATGGTCAACTTTACAGAAGATCAATTTTTGGATTGTCGTTGAGGTGCTTGACATTAGAACAAGCTTAGAGGTCCTACATGAAGTCCACTCGGGCATATGGGGAATTCATTTAGGAGGGCGATCTCTGGCCCACAAAATCATCGGGCATGGATATTTTTGGCCAACTTTGTTGAAGGATGTAGTCGACTATGCTAAGAAATGCCTATCCTGCCAGGTCCACTCAAATATACCTCATCGACCCACGGTAGCGTAGTTGCCCATTCAATGAGTAGGGAATAGACATAGTTGGCTCTTTTTCGAAGACCGCAAGTCAAAGGAAGTTCATGATTGTTGTAGTTTAGTACTTTATGAAGTAGGTTGAAGTAGAAGCAGTCCTAAAGATAACCAATGCAGCCATCAAAAGCTTTGTGTGGAAAAATATTTTTTCTATTTTAGATTGCCCAGAGTATTGGTATTTGATAATAGCATACAGTTTCACAACAAGAGCACTAAGAACTAATGTGAAAACCTGGGGATTTAACAACATTTCACCTCGATTGGAAACTCTCAAGCTAATGGCCAAACAGAGGTAATGAACAAAATAGTATTGGATCATCTCAAGGTTTGACTTGAAGAAACTTGAATGAGCTAAGTAGATGACCACCCTAGGGTGCTCTGGGCATATAAGACATCCCTTGAATTACCATCAGCCATAGTTCATACAATTTGCTCTATGGGTCAGAGGTAGTTGTCTCAATAGAACTAATATAACATATTACTCGAGTGATCCACTATAATCTAATCGGGAATGACTTCGAAAGAGAATTCAACCTAGAGACAATCGATGAGATGTATTAGCAAGCATACACAACAATGTAATGATATAGGTCAAAGATGGCACAACATTACAACAAGGAGTCCATCCAAGAAGTTTCATAGTTGGTTACTTGGTCCTTAAGAAGGTTAAAGTGTCCAAGAATATAGGGAAACTTGAACCTAAATGGGAGGGCCTTTATCGGTGGTCAAAGTGGCAAAGCACAACGCCTACAGACTTGCAGATATGACTGGAAATGAACTCCTCCGACCATGGAATGCGGTGAACTTGAATAAGTTTTATGTGTATAGAAACTTTAAGCTTCTTGCTCATGCCACTAAGTTAAGGCTTTTGGCCCAAATTAATAAACAAATTAATCGTTTTAAGTTAACCCTGAAGTTGACCAAATGCCAGCTTCAAGCTACAAAGTCAAAGCCTTTTTGCCCAAATTAATTAATGAATTGATTGTTTAAAGTCGGCTCCGCAGTTGACCAAAAAAACATCTTTAAGACGTGAATCAAAGCTTTTTAGCCCAAGTAAATGAACGAGTTAATCATTTAATATCAACCTCGAAGTTGACCCCAAGTTATTCTTGACAACAAATTATGGCTTCAAGCTAAAATTGATGAACACACTCAACTAAAACTCGATCTTGTAGTCAAAGACAATCTTGCAAAATAATAAAAAAAATTAAGTTAAGATGATTGATTTACCAAAGTGTTCATTCCATTTTGAAGAAAATAGTCAATGATAGATAATATCATAATGCCTATCTCAGAATGGGTCAACTCATTATGAGTATTTTAATTCCATTATTTTTTATGATAATTGATTTCTAAATCGACCGTGAACTCATTTAAAATTAATTCCTTCATTAGGGGATTATGTTAAATGATCTCTTATCCATAATTAAGTAGCTTATGTTATTGTTTAGTATTCAATAAGAACAAAAGTGTTAAAAAGAAAGCAAAATAGAATATGTGTCAATGAACAAAAACTGAAGTTTCATTAAATTTAGAACCATCCGAGTACAAACTTGAAAAAATTACAAACAAGCGCCTCGCAGGGTGACCAAAAACTAAAAAAACTATAGCTTAAAGAATCAACTCGATCCAGAGCCTTCGATTTGTGCAATTCACTCATCTTCATTGATTGCTTGATTGAGTTCATCACTGAGGACATAGCCACAATTGTAGGACCCTCGACTTCCTACTTGTGCTCTATCACAGATATTGGCTAGATTGCAGGAGTTAGTTGAGATGGCCTTGTCTTATCTACTAGAAATGGATGCTTAGTGGAGGGGAAGAAATTCACTATATTGACCTTGCCATCCCTGATGTTGAAAGTGAAGTCATTGGAATAATTAAATTTGGTGGTCATCGTCTTGAGTTTTGCCCAATAACCAGCTAAAATCCCAACCACAAGCACGATAGTAGGCCAATCTATGAGAGCATGTCCTTCTATTGGATTAGTCTCGTCGGGCTTTGGATACATTTGAAGCTACTCGTTCAACATTAGATTCAGGCACCTCTTGTCCTTAGGTCAGATTTGATAACTAAGATACTTCAACTATTTAATTGCCTTCTGAAAAGCATCTTTCATTCGTTGATAGAGAGAACGACACTGGCATCCTGAAATGTTGAGGTCATTATAAACTATTGAACTGCTTTTCATCAAACGTTGGGTAGCATCCTGGTGAACTCTTCTTAAGTAAAGTTTAGAGCACTGTTATAGCCGTGGGCTCAACCAGTATCATAGTGGGTTTGCACCTCCATTTTGGCCTTTTTCAACAGCTCTTTGATTGAGCTCTTCTTGGCCACCACAGTTAGTAGTGGAGCATTCTTCGTCTCTAGCTGCAAATTTATGTCTTTTAGCTCTTTGGTCGTTTGTTTGATCTAAACCAGAGTAGGCTTAGCTTGAGCCTTAATCATCTCCACCTCAACATGGTCTACTCATTGAGGGCAAGCTTCCACCTCTTGTGTAAATGGTAGCCAAGTTGGCTAACCTACAACAAAAATTTTAGTCAAGGCAACTAAAACCACAAAAAGATAAAAAAATAAAGAATTCAATCAATGTATGACACTCGACTAGGCATTTACCATATTGGAGTGATAAGCTATGGCCCTCAACATGTCACCTAGCTTAGGTTCATCATCTTTCGCCATCATTACCAACAAGGAATTGTGAACCACCATGTCTGTCCTAAATCGAAGGAAAGGCAAGTCGACTAGTTGGAATAATTCATCATCCTCTCGGCATCTAAAGAGATCGTAGCTGGTTAGGGGTACAGATGCCCCATCTCTCCCTTTGCCTTTATTGGCGGTTGTCCTCTTCTGAGAAGAACTTGTTTGCTTGACAGCTAGACGTTTTGGTCAAGTAGAGGAGCTATCTAACACTCTAAAAGTTAGTCGAGATGGGGCAGTCGCTAAAATAGGTAAGACGACGATTGGCTGTGAAGTAGCATGAGGTGTAGCTTCTTGATGAATGGTTACATTTTGCCACCACTCTTGATTTCTTTGCACGCGGACCAAAGCTTGAGCTTGAGTCTAATTTATTATCTCTTATTGGTTTATATGGAAACAAAAGCTGCATGCATTAGAATCGACTCGAAAGTTGTAATAAGCCAAATAATAAATTGTAAGCTCAACACAGTCATTTACCTAGTCGAGTGTCTTTTGGTAAGTTTAGCTGGGCCAGCAATAAACTTGCCAACACCAAATTTCTTTCCTTGATATACTTCGAGGCTTCTGTTTGGCCGAATTGAACTAAATCCTGAATGAAGGTGTTTGACTAGGTCGGGATTACGTTCCCAAGCATTTGATGTGCCCCTTTCACCACTCCCTAGGAATGTTGAAACCACCAGGCGCCCGAATAAAAAGGTATAACTTTTTCCACTATTGGCCATGGGACGACGAGAGGATAACAAGAAACTTACATTGAGGTTGAGCAGTTAGATAATAGAAATCTAATTTGCTGTTGTTCCCTGACTTCTGAGGCATGGAAAAGTGAAACATATCAAAAAGTTAGCAAAGGTAGGAGGTTGATCGTATATATGCATTAGGATGATGAAACTATATATAGTAGAGAAACAGTTGGGTGAAAAACACTTGGAGACCTGTCAACAAGTCAATCATAGGCTGTGTAAGAGGAAACCTAAGCCTACACCTAAAGGCTTCCTCGAATATAGTGATGTAGCCAAGGAATGGTCGGTGCATCCTATCGGAAGGACTAAGGATGATCAACTTGTACCCCAGGGAAATGTGATAAAGCTACCTAACTAATGCAAGGTCAGCAGGAGTAATTTTAGAAATAATTTCACTATAGTGGTCGGGAGTGAATAGCTGACCATGAGAAACAAACGACTGACTCAGCCATGCCTCATCTCCAGCGGTAGCATGCTCATCACTAAAGTTGCTAGAGGTCGAACTTTGACTCAAAGAACTATTAGACTCATTTGTTGAGTCATTCCCTATCTCGATCGAAATTTGATCCGACCTTGTAGACTTTCTATCACTATCCTAACTACTGTTGTCACGAAATATGCTCAACATGATAGATAAAATTTTATGATTGAGATATAACCAGGTAAAAATTTCTCAAAAGGTTTTGAAAGACTTATGTGTTTTGAGAATTTAAAGCAAAGCACAGTTAGTTCTCAGCGGAACGAAACGGTTGATTCGACCTTGTGGTAAGCAGTGAAAGTGAAAATCAGGATTTTCACCATGCCTATTTATAGCCATCAATGCATGATAACCCAAATGGTTGTAATAATTATGCAACTATCTCTTGGCGCTTCGCATGACCTAATGTAATTGATGCATTTAATGCACCAAAACTCTGGTTGATACTTTGAAACCCTCGTCGAGCATATCAAGTTTCCAATTATTAGCTACTCCCTATTTCTTCTCGTTGATACTATCAATTAGGACTTGAAAGTGGGTGGGGTGGGGTAGACTCATGATATGGGATAGTTCAAAAAGCCCAACCAAACAACACTCAACCGAGACAAAAGTATGGTGTAAGACGGCCCAATTACCTATAGGCCCAACCTATTAACCAACATTCAACCCCCACCATGGGCCTTATCCATCGTAGTAAATACCAATATTCACCTCGGTAACTAGATCGACCACCATTGGGATATGTAATTCTTCATTCGACCAAGAAGATTTAGCTACGACAGAGTTATATCTTATTGACCAGAACTCATGGAGATATCTTGTAGAAGTATTCATCTTGATCAGGGAGGTTGAATTGAAGTGACAGCCTCTCAGTTGCATTGAATGATCTGTTAGGTGACTTGCCTCCACATTAAAGGCGTATGTTACTACCTATACCACCTTTTCAACCATGTTAGACTAGCACGTGCCTCCTGTGTACCACTTTATCCTAGAAAGTTGGAGACAGTGCCACCTGGAATAGTACATGAATAGAAGAAAACTTAAAGGTCTTTAAGTAAAGACAATACTCTTCATGTACAACAAAGGCATCATGGACATATCAACCCGTTGAGAAGGCTATAAATAACACATAGCCAGCCTTTAACAAGGTATGCACATTCTCATCTTAAGCACTCACTTTGCTGTTTTATCTTCTAGTTAATCTTACTAACTTGAGCGTTAGAATACCTTCGCCGAAGGCCAGTCGGCTAGCCTAATGTTTGTTATTGATTGCTGGACTTGACCCTAAGATTACACAAAGTACCTCTTTTCACCTGCCACTTGGTCAATCATATTGGATTTTAGCTCGATATTCTCATAGAACCATTTTTACCCTCATCACTTACTATATGTTTTTATTTTGTTGATAGAATATCTTGTTGATTATATAACCAATTATAGTTGAAGAAACTAAACTAACTTTCTTCATTTATCTTTAGGTTAATTTCCTTGTTACTATAGGTAATTATCAACTCTTCCTCTTGGTTTCAAAATTTACATTACTTCCCGTATATCAGCTGTAACTCCTCGTTCAGGAGGTGCCTGATTTGGCCCAAGGTGTTATTCCAATTGGTCTTAAGTCATGTAGACTTTATATTCAATGGGCCCATAACATTTTTTTTTTTCAATCTCCAAAGATAGGCACATGCTTACAACTTAAATCGGCACCACTAAGACACCATAATCACAATATATACAAACCAGTTGTCTAATATCATTCACCGTAATTTATACATGTTGCAAATCTTTAATTCAATTTATCATATCATAATCTCTCTAAGTCAAAGCTTGATGTTCAGGCTATCCTAGAAGCATGCTCAAGCAATTATCCCATTACCAAATATATCCTCTAATTCAAACTTAAAGTTCAAGTTCATTATCGAATCCTGTCTAGGAAAAATAAAAAATACATAGGATGATGGGTCTTAAGGACTCAATGAGGAATAATAAGTAACAACACATGGATCTGTCGAAGAATTAGCAATTCAATAGAGTACTACTAGCATGAAAACAAAGAAAACATGAATATGCCAGAATAAGAACATTAACGGTTAAATTATTAGTCATTGCTAGTTCGGAACTGTAACCGTCAGCTCATTGGCTTGATCATCTCAATTGATCCTATTCGGGAGGTATAGGGGTGTCTCAACTGATCAAAGTCAGGAGGCATTACTGTTGGCTCGTATGGCCTAGGACATCAACCCGATCTAAACAAAGAAACCACTCCAACCTTATTGCTCCTTGAACAGAGTACAATTAAGAATAACAATCCCAACAGTATTTGCATTTCAATTAAATCAAGAACATCATGCATATCCGATTCTCCTTATACCAAACAATTAATTAAAAGTTCAATGGCTCAAGCATAATAGCTTGGCAATATCGGTTCGATAATAGAACAGTCAAATAATAGAGTAGTCAAATAACAAAAGAATTAGATAATAGTACAATCAGATAACAGAACAATCAGATAACAGAACAATCAAATAATAGAACCATCAGATAATAGAATAGTCAATAACAAATTAATTAGATAATAAAATAGTCGGTAACAGTTCAATCGACAATAGTACAGTCTAGGGAGGGTAAATTGATTCCAAACCTATGGTTCCAACCCAATTCACTTTGGGATGGGTTTAAAATAATTTGATTGGATTTGGGTTGGGTTGGGTTGGATTGGGTTTTAGTGGGTTGAGTATGGGTAGGGTTGAATATGGGTTTTAAATATAAATAGATTTAAAATGAGTTGAATATGGTTCTAAATAATTCAACCCAATTCAACCCTAAAATTGTCTTTCCATTCTCTCATTCTTCCAAGATCATACCCCATTTTATTTTTATTTGTATAACACTCTAAAAATAAAATAAAAATCAATGAATTAAAAATTAGATGTATTATATATCACCGATTAATCATTTATCATTCTCCATCTCATTTAATTTTAAAATATTAATTTATTAACTTAATTTGAATGAATTAATCAAGTAACTCTTTACTTGAGATTATGATCTAAAAATTGATGATATCATTATTTCATTTATAAACTCCAATTTTTTATAAAAAAATTTAGCTAGTTAATTTTATACCTCTCATATTATTTTCAACCTTGAAATATGAAAATAAATAAAAAAATTATTTTTATTTTTTATTTTTTCAATTTTTATGAATTACTAAAATATAACAATAAATTTATTGTGTAGTAGTAGCATGTGAGAGGACAGACTGCGGTCGTCCATTTCATTTCCTTTGCCTCCACATGAAGAAAGGGCCTCGACTTTCTTTTCATTTTTAGTTATAATATTTTTAAAAATTAAAAAATTAATTATATTTCAATATTTTTTGAGTATTTTATTTAAAAATAATAATTTAGGTAAATATAAGAATTTAAATTTAAATATTTTTTATTTTTTATTTTTAAAAAAGACCTATTTTTCAAGATATATGCATATTTTAATTATTTTTAATTGATAGTAATACTTTTATGTTGAATCAAATTTGACTTTAATCATTGTGATAAATGATAATGAACTACATTGAAAAAATTAAAAAATAAAATAAGTAGCACTTTTGCAAATATTGACTAAATATAAAAAGTAAAAAACAAAAAACAAATATGACTAGTATAGTAAATATTTTGTTGGGTACAATGTAAATATTTTGTACTAAAAATTTAAAATATTTTAAATAGTTATGTTTTATTCATTGAGCAAGATTGTTATTTTGTATTAAAAGAAAAAAATATAAATATTATAAAATAATAAGTAAATTATGCATTTACATAATTTGATTTGATTTTACGTGATTAACAACGATTTGAGAATAATTAATTAACACACATCAAATAAAGATAAAAAGATTATAGTTTAAATATAACAATGTGTTTGGTAAAAAGTTTACATTTTTTTTTTCTTTTTTGTATTGGATCCACCCAAATCCGACCCAACCTATTTTCAACCCATAAATATAAAACTCATTTTGAGCCTAGCCCATAATGACCCAACCCATAACCAACCCAACCTACCTATTTGCTATTACTAGTACAGTCGATAACAGTTCAGTTAATAACAGTTTTCAATTAAATCAATCATAACAGCATGTCCCAAGCTTAATGACTGATATCAACAAAACAACATGTCTTGAACTCAATGGCTGGGAACAACATAACAGCACGTCTCAAACTCAATGGCTAGGAACAACATAACAGCACGTCTCGAGCTCAATAGTTGGGAATAACATAACAGCACATCTCAAGTTCAACGGCTGGAATCAACACATCAAGCTTACCATAATAGCACGTCCCTGGCATAACAACTGGGATCAACATATTAAGCTTATCAATTTTCCTTATTTCCTTCATTTAAGATAAATCAGCATCCCAAGCTCAACGGCCACAAACAACTTAACAAGCTTAACAACACAATTCAATTAAGCCGATAAGGCTAGTCAAACGATATATAGAACACTAATTCACTTAACAGCATGTCTCAAACTTAATAGCTGGGAACAACTTATCAGTATGATTCAAATATGCCGAAATGGAAAATCAATGATATATGGAACAATTCATGTAAGTCGACAAGGCCAAATATGTGATAGCTGAACTAATTTAATATGATCAATATTGAATATGAAAACAAGATGTTCTGGGCATTAAAATAGAAATAATTAATTCGAATCAATGTACGATTAACTGAACAAACCCACACAAGGTGTTCACAATAATCAAATCGATAGAGCTACATGTAGTTTGAAAATCAACAAATAACGATGATCAAGACGGTGTCAAGTTAATGGAACCTCATAGGGTTCAACAATACTAAATAAGTTTTCACAAAGCAGATACCAATCGGTAGACCCTCATAGGGGTTTTCAAAATAAATAACAAATGGAGCGGGGGAACCTCATAGGGATCGCCAATCAATAACAGATACAATTTGATCGATACAAGTACCAAAGCAACAAAACCTCATGAGGTTCAGAATTCAAAAGATGACGATAAACAATGACAGGTGTCAGATCGATGGAACCTCTCAGGGTTTCAACAATTAATATGTAAGCTTATACAAAATAGTAACCCAAAGTAGGGGACCCTTATAGGGATTCACAATTAACAAGTAAGCTGTAATCAAGTAAAGTACCAGATTGGCGGAACCTTATAAGGCATACAATCAAATAATGAATAGCTTATACAAGTCAATAACCAAAATGGTAGGCCCTCATAGGGGTTTAATAATAGATAGATGATTGCAATCAAAACAATTATTAGGTTGGAGGACCCTCACCTTAAAATCATGAAATGCGAGAGCTACTTTAAGCTACTAGTTGGCAAAATCTTGCTCATTGTCACCTAATCAGAAGAAAGGGGTTTCTGTCAAAATCCCTGTTGTCCTCACAATTATAATCGTACGAATAACAGTCTAAAACTAGACATTATAATAGCAGTACTACTCCTTAGTGAGTAGCCTCGACATGATCAATAGGTATTATTCCTAATTATGTCGTTATCACAAAAAATATTCTTGGGTTGCATCAATTCTAATAAAGAGATACAATTGGATCCTTAATTATAGAATTAATCTTGTAACGTTACACAAAGCCAATTATATTAATGCAACTGTTATTAATAGCCCAAATTCACCACTTAGTATTCATTTATACAAAATTAGAACCTAATTACCTAATTAACTTTAATTACCCAAAATTATCATATAACATTTCAAATTTGGGTTTACTAACTTATGTAATTATATGCTTGTCCTAATTTTCCAGATCAAATTATGTGTATTCTTCGTTTATACAATACATCGTAAGATTTGGAGGCATATACATACACACGCATACAACTAACACAAGTTCCTCGTTTTTACCCAATATCTTTTTATCAAAGCTCCGAATGCACGATCAGCTTGCGTGCATGTAATCAATGTGACAAGGTAAAGATTTTATCCTGTTGCCACCGTCTACCATCGTCAGAGTTGCTCACCGTCACTACCAGAAGATGCTCTTTAGCTCCACGAATCAAACCCCTCAAACAATTTTAGATTTTGTTGCCGTTTGGCCGATCAATTAGCCAAAAAATTAAAATCCCGCCACCAACGCCGCCGCTCGATTTTCTTCAAGTTACTTCACCATTGATGGTTCATTTTGGATGTTCAAGCTATTGTTGTGATCCTTGACTCAAGCCCAACAAAACTCAATAGTTAAACTCGGGCTTTTGTTGTCGAAATAGAGAAACCCATCACCACTGCTGCGGCTATAACTTTGAGCTAAATTTTCAGCTGCTACACCAGTTAGTTCTATAAGATATTGGTATATGTGAGTTCCTTGAGTTGAGAGGAGCAAAACGATATATAATATGTTAGGTTTTGTTGTTCACCAGCAAAAGTGGTTGGAGGAGAAAGGCACGGTGGTGTTGGTGAAGAAGAAGATGAAAATAGGAATAAATTTAAAAATTCACTATTTATAGATTTAATCTCTTCTTAATTACAAATTAACCCCCAATAGTTTTGGTTAGATTTTGATTAGGTTCAAAAGTTCTAATTAAATTCAATTGATCCCCAAGTTTGTTGGTCTTCCACATTAGCCCCTCAAATTCTAAAGAATGACCAAATTAAGTCTCTCCTAATCGCACATTAACCCACAAAACTTTCAAAATTCTTACAATTAAGCCATTTTATTTATCTTTTGAGCCTTAAAATCCAATCAACCAATATCTTGATTTCCAAATTTTTATTTTTCAAAATACCGAATTTTAAAGGTGTTACATCAGTGTCACAAGTGGCATAGTTATCCGAGTCAATATTATAAAATTTGATGATGTCATTAAGCTTCCTAAATGCCGTAGATTAGATCTGTTGTATTTTTGTTGATCAAAGTATCCTTGAGGAATTAAAGAGGGTATAATTTGTAAATTTCCTATATGCATGTGGTACACAACAACTCATTTTCATACTTTTGCAAGAGAGTCTTCTTCTTAAGGCATTTTTATATGATATTATAACTGATAAAAATGAAAATATATCTTAGATTTTCTCATTTATTTGTATTTATACATATTTATTACTCTTCTAAGGACTTGTGTGATTTGTATCAAATGGTCCAAATCCATGCTTCAATACCATGCTTTAGAAATAATTTTTTTTAAAATAATTTTATAGCAATATTACTTCTTCCATAGATGTTTGTAGAGCTGGAGACTCTTCTCCATCTCACGTGCAGCATGTGTGACTTCAAGTTTGTTAGTTAGTTGTGATGTTAGTTAGCCGTGTTGTTTTTTCCATTCATCAGGTTAGTTAACTGCAGTCACTGTGGCAGCATCTATAAATAGAGGTAGAGTTGCTATTTCTTATAACATATATAGATTGTATCTACTTTCTTTTCAAAGCTTAGTGAAAATAATATCTTCTGTCTTCTCTCCGATAATTTGAGCCATGGAATCATCATCTTCTTCATGCACCTCGAAGATTCAACAATGTTCAAGAAGAAAGTAATCGAAGTCCACCTTTACGCAAGCTAGGCAGGAAATCAGTTAAATATTGAAAGAGAGGGGAACAAATCAGATTTCAAAAATTCTAATCCCCATTCTCATGTTTGTTCCTGCACTCACCAACACTTTGTCACTCCCAAAATGCCCATTTACTGGTCCCAAATCCCTTCTCAATGCCAAATGTAACAAACGAAAAGTTGCTGGAAAAAATTACACCTATGGAAAAATCTTGGGCTCCTTAACTAGCCTCCAAACCTCCTCCATCCTATCAAATGTCGTTGCCTTGTGGACATTTGTCCACCTCTTCATGACCACCTAAAGCTGTCATTTAGTTTCCTCAACCCTGACTCCTAGTCCATAGAGTAAACACATAATGTCCAATTGAGTCTGACTTCATGGATAAACTTACTTAGATTTCCCACCTGGCAACTCAGAGACAGCCTAACTGTGGTTTGATAATGGTCCTTGCCATCTCAAACCTCCCGTGTTCCCTTTGTAAACCTTGAGTTGAAGTCATTGGTGGAGCGTTAAGGTGCGAGATTGAGCCAACAGTTGATGAGCTTAGATTAAGTGGCCTCAGGCAAATCAGGATTGACTTAAGGCATGGTGGTGGTTTCCGGAACGAAGCATTCGGAGTGTGGGGGTGGGGGTGGGGGTGGGGAAGGTGGGAGTTGGCTTTCATCATGATTTGGAAGGTGGCAGAGGAGAGTGGGGAGGATGAGCCCGCTTGGTGATGGAACTTGTGAAGGAGTAGATTTGGCGCTTGATAGCTAGCAAGGCGAATGGAAACGAGGGATTTGAGACAAATGTTGGTGTGCCACTTGCTGCCAAGCCGACCATCCAGAAGGGGAGCTTAGCTGAGCCAATGACCGACACGCCATTGTTTGGGAAAAAGGGAAGGAAGGGGTGTAACGGAGTGAACAGTATTTTTTTTTAAAACTTTCATAAAATTATAGTTTTGAATGATTTCTTTGACCTTTTCTTTTCCAATTCTTAGTTGAGGATAAATAGTTATTTACCAACTTTTGTGATGTTTGTCTAAGTCCATTGGTTAGAAAGGGGTGTTTATAATGTTGCAATTAAGAGGGGAGAACTTGGTATCCGTAGTAATATGGGGGGATATTGTCATTAACCCTTTACCTTTAGTTCACAAGTTTCATTGTTTCTTTGTTCCTGATTCTGAAAAATGATTTGTGTGGCATGCTCATTATTCCGATATAATTATTCTCCTGGGAAATTTTCAGGAAACCTGCATGGAAGGTCTTGTTAATTCGTATTTTTAATCATCTGCAGTGCTCTCCTGACTGTGCCTATGGCTCAGGTGGTTTCCAGCATGGGCTATTCAGCCCAACTCAGTTCTGGTTTTTGAGATTGAAGTTCTGAGTGTTGAGTAAACAACTCATCAGTCCTAATCAATGTCCTGGATAGAAATACTTTTGTGTCGACTGATTGAAGCCTGTTTAAGAATTTTTCTAATGACAGTTAACTGTGGTGTGAATGTTGTTCTCCTGATTCTTGTTTGAATTTTGAGTGAGATACAAGGAGTTAACCAGGGTGCTACATATGTATTGATGCTAATCTCCGCAGGTAATATTTATGGCAACCTTAATGTCTCAGGAAGAGTAATTCTTAATTCCAACTTTCTGTCTTCTCTACCTTATTATTTCTTATACCGATGATGCTAGGATAGCTTTATTATGTCATCAAAAGGGCAGGTAAAGAAGCACTATGGAATCAAATTAATCTGCTACGTGTCCATTGCTAATTGCTTTTATGTTGTACTAAAAGTGAGTTACCACACTAATAGTGTGTAATGATTAATCATATAGAATATATACCACACTAATAGTGTGTTATGATTAATTGGATATAGTATTGCATATAATATATGGTTACGGTAGTTAGACCTGCTGTGATATGTACTATGTTGTCTATTTAGTCTTTGTTTTGAACCGTGGAAATAGTCAATTATTTGTCACCAACATATATGATATAGTTTAGAAGCTTCCAACTTTATATTACTATATTTGAATAGAATCAAATTATAATCAATTAATGATAAAGTCTGCTAATTTCTTAGGAAACTACTTCCCTTGTATGTGTCTCATGTATCGTGGAAAACACTAATTATCAAAAAGAAAGGAGGCAGTTGGTTTTGGGTTTGGTTGCTGATCACTTCAATTTAATTAATTGACCTGAATATTCAATTAATGATGCATCAAGGCTCAATGACAAAGTGGAGTGTTGTTGAAAAGGGCAGTCAATTACTCATGCACTAACCTCTTTAAGTACACAGCATACCAATTGATTTGTATTATTATATTAAGGATGCTCTTATTATAGGTTTTCTGTCACACACCCAGAAAAGGAAACATCTTTTTTTTTTTAATTCCCCTTTGAGTGTGCGTGCGTGCGTGTGTGTGGCATTTGACAACAAGGCAAGCACATTTCTATAACCATTCTTACTTTGATTTTATTAATTTCGCATGAAAAAAAGTTGAGTGCTAATGGCAAATAAAAGAAGGGTCTTGTTCTTGGTGTTGCAGCTTGCCGTTGACTTTGCAAATAAATATTATTTTAAAGGATTTTGAGATGAATTTATGGATTTTAGGGCCCATTTGATTTGTTTTATTTGTGATTAATTAATAATAGAAGCCACTGGTTCCTTGACTAATTAAGAAATAAATCTTTGACTAATTATAAATAGCAAGAATTTAGATTGTAGTAATATTGTTCGTCTTCAAAAAAATATAATATATTTTTTGAATAATTATTCAAGTTTAGCTTTATTTAGATGTCGGTATGACATTCTTTTCTCAATAATTGCAACAAATTTTTTATCAACTACTTTTCGAGTAAAGACAAAGTGGCGTAGGCTATGGCTCCAAGTCACTTAATGACGAGCATACTCACATGCTCACTCAGACGGCTTTCATATATAATTGCTAGGCATATTAATATTTTAATGCTCTATGTGAACCCACAATATGATTATCTTGTGAACTTGTTTTTGGAGCTTGCTCTTGCAAGCACTTTATTATCTGATCTTGTGTATTTAGTGTAATTTTTCTTTTTCTTATATGTATGTATGTATATATATATATATTACCGTCATTATTTTTGAGTGTATACTATTAAATTTATTAGTGACGCACAATTGTCTATAAATAATGTATATCAATATTATATGCTTGTATAATAATTTAGATGAAAATCATCTTTATGAAACAACTATGTGAAAGCAAACAATGATGCTGTTAAAATTTGTCTTTGAAATAGCTACTTTGAGAATTGACTATGAAGAAGCACATAAGTTACGTTTTTTGGCAAAATGGGCGCTGTATGATGATGACTAATTTCATCACTAACAATGACGGTGCAATTATTTCGAAGTACTATTCTATTAATATGCATTTAATAGAGATATTTGTCATGAAAAAATATTTCGAAGAATGAAAAATAAAGAATAACTTATAAATTACTTTAAAATTCTTAACTCATTCAAGATGAGACAAATCAAATATTATAAAATAAGTTTTAGTAGAAAGCGTGAAACTTTCAAACGCTTATATACATTTGAATATTGCAATTTACTCAATAATATCACTTATGGCTTATATACATTTGAATATTGCAATTTACTCAATAATATCACTGATGATATTGGTTCTTGCACTCAAATTTGAAAAATTATTATATATGCTAATTGTGAAAATATTAAAAGTTAAAAATTAAATCACATCAATATATAATATAATATAATATAATATAAATTTTACTATTGATATAATTTATAGATTTTTCATATATAATTTAATTCAAAAGGTTGAGAATTTTAGAAAAATTGTTCTTCTATTTTTACTCATTGAGATTTTTTTATAAAAATAAAAATTTCATTAAATAGTTATTAACAAGATAATATTTTAGTGTGATTAAACCTTTATATCCAACAATAGCTTTAATCATGGTCGTGTATCAATTGATTCTACTTGTTTAATCGCTCATCCATGAGCAATGCTGGTGGCCAAATCAGAAAATGTAGTGGTAATATTTTCGATGCAATATGTTGAAAGTTTTATGTTTTCACTTCAAGAAATAGAGGTACTATGTAAACTTAAAATAAAAAAGAAAAAAAATAAAAATGGGCATAAATAGATGGGAAGAGGAGGGCGCCTTTCTTTTTTTTTTTTTTGATGAATAGGAAGAGGAGGGCATTGTGGTCATTAAATTTGTTATATAATCAGAGCAACCCTGGAGTTGGTTCCTACTTCTGCTTTCAAGCTCTATCCAAACTACTGTTCACTTCACTTTCTTCCACCCATTTGTCAGAACTTCTCAGTGCCCCACATAAACTGGTCATCAGAAAAAACTTCAAGTTTTCAACTTTCTTGCTCCTCTATCTGTAAGTTCTTCAAATCTTCTTCTCAGTCCTTTCTTGGCTTCGTCTGTTAAGTATGCTTTCTTCTCTCTCTTCTCCTTCTTAATTTATTTTTTCTTCATGAATTGCTTACTTTTGATGGGATCACCTGTCATTCTTTTCATGGTTACCCAGGAAAAAGATAATCTGTTTCTGAGTTTGGTTTTATATTGTCTAGGGTGGAATAGGTTAAGTAACAGGTTAAATTGAGCCATCCCATAAGGCCAATCTTTGTAAATCTTCAGTCTCATTTAATTTATAAAGGGCTTTCACCTTTTTTTTTTCTTACCTGGTTGGAATTTGGTACATTATCTTCAAACTGTTGGTTTTTTTGGGAGTTCCATTTCAGTCCCATTTCCTTGTTAAACAATTGAATATAACTGTTTTGTTTTTCTCAGTGGTGTTTAATTCTTTCGCATTTTTCGCTATTTTTGGTAATCTAGATGCTTGGCTGCATAATTTTTCTTTGATCTGGATAAGATACGGGAAGGATAAATTTTGGTGTTAAAGATTTGATATGGAAGAGAAAATTGAAACATGAATTGGTGGACTTAAGATTTCTATTGCCTTATTTTGATCCTCAGCTTTTCTCTACTAAGCTGAGGTTCACATTTAGAGGGCACTGAATTGTTATTTTTCTGGAAGAAGCAATCTGTTCTATTTTAACTTTTCTCTTACTTTAGATATACATGCTTTTATTTGTGTTTGAAAAGCTAACTGAATACTTTTCTTGAATCTCACAAATATGCTCTTTTCCTATTCTTTCAGGGCTTTGGATATATAATTCTAGGTCATACAGTTACAATAAGTTCAAGTGGATATAGTGGTGACCAATATGCGGTGGCTGAGTTTGTCAATTGATGTATTTCGTTGCGTTATCTCCTTGAATTTATACTGCAGGGTTATTCTATAAGTTGCTATTCTCGTCTTGAGCCTACCATTGTTTATGCTGTTCTTCTATTAGCCATCCATGGGATCCAATCACTTTCCTTTCTTTGCTTGTTTCTTCTATATTCTATAAATTAGCCAAGAGATTTAAGCATTCAAAAATACTGTAGACATTCCAATCTAGATCAATATTTGTAATTTAGTTGTTCATCTTATTGATCTTGGTTAGCTTTTGATTTTCGTTTAAGTTGGTTTCAAACAAGAAATTGCAGACATTGTCAACTTTGTTTTCAGCTTGGTGTTCTCCTTTCTTTTATTTAGCTCTCCTTCGTGCATCCACCATTCTAATTTCCCTTCTGAAGTCTGCTAAAGAGTCAAAAGTAGTTATGGTGTGCCAAGCAGCAAGCCAGACGAGATTCAGGGCACTTAAACATGAGAATGGGATTGCTGGGAGAACAACAATTATTGTTAGAGTTATTGCATGCTTTCAACCTTTGCAAAATTGCCAGGTTTGTTCACAATATTTTGCTGCTTTCTTTTTGTATTTGGTATCACTTCTTTGATATTCTATCTGGTGATTGTTTCATCAACTAATTATCTTTGAAAATTTCTAATTTCTGTACTTAATGAGAATTAAAAAGGCTGCTGATTGTGCCCTTCTGCTTCTTCAGGCTGAATATTTCCGCCACTTGCTGAAACCTGTTACGTAGATTTGTTCCAAGTTTCCGTTGGTCGCATCAAGCTAGCAATATATTGTGTTTTTCCTTTTCTGCTTTTGTTTAGTATATCCAGAAGTTATTTATTTGCAGACTACATACGAGCATTATTCTGGTACGGTATCATTATTTTGATGGTACTTGCTTCCTCAAGGTTATCTTGGTTCATTTTCTGAATTTTTGAATGACTGTCCAAATCATGTATTCCAGGTTGCTCTTTTGGCTGGATGGTTACAGCCAAAGATTCCCAGACGTGTCAGCAGTTCTTTGCTTGGAATTTGCCCAATTTGGATGACATGGCACTTCCACAGCAGCTAGAGCAAAACAATAGTTTGCCATGCTTTCCTCCTCCCAAATATGGGCTCACTGCCAATGTTGCTTTTCCAGGACAGCCTGCTTCTGATTTACTTGGTTTGAACACAGGCCAACCAAATCCAGCTGCTGGTTTCAAACGCCCATCTCCATACTGGAATATCTCATATCCTACTGGGGATCCATGTCTCAAGGATTCCCAATGTGCTGTGCTCCACAGGCTTGGGGTTTCAGAGAAGCCAATTGATGCTCCTTGTGCTCCTCAGAAAGGGTTTATCATTTTTGATCAGTCTGGGAATCACACTAGATTGTTCTTTAGCCCTTCTTTTTCTCCCCAAAATCAGATTATTGCCTCCAACACTCCTGCTAACACTAATGGCTTGTGTGAAAAATTGGCATCTCGAGTAGATGAGCAGTTGTTGGTGAAGCCTCTAGTTGAAGAAAAATGGGATGAAAATCATTTGAGTGATGGAGAAGGTGAGATGCTTGAAGATACTGAAGAAATCAATGCTTTGCTCTACTCGGATAGTGATGATGAGTATGATGATGATGGCGATGATGATGCTGATGGGGAGAATGATGAAGTTACTAGCACGAGACACACTCCATCAAGCATTGAGAAGGGCTACGAAAAAGACATATTACCTGAAGAACTCGTGGAAGAAGTGGCAAGTTCTGATGGCTCACCAAAGAGACAAAGATTACTTGATGACAGGCACCAGAAATCATCATTGGTGAGTATTGAGAGTCCTGCAAAGCTGGCTAGTTATTGCAGTTACAAGGATGATGTGGAGTCAAGTTATGCAGGTGCTAGAAGCTCCTATGATGGTATTGATTCGATTAAGAGAGAAAAGAAGGTTAAAATCCGTGAGGCATTGAAGATCCTTGAGAGCATTATTCCCGGATTAAAGAGCAAAGATCCACTCTCCATAATCGAAAACGCGATTCTTTACTTGGAATCAATGAAAATCGAAGCTGAAGCTCTCGGACTCAGCTGCCCTGAGGGCAAATCAGTCACTTCCCCTCCTTAACTTGGAGCGGACGCTGTTGGTCCCGCCCGGAATCATTGGACCAACAGGTAGCAAGAAATCATTAAGTGTGTGTTTGAATAAAATTATTGGTGGATTTGAAAGTAGCAAGGTGGCTTTTCCTTTTGGCTCAACCTTTACCCTGCTTTTCACTCTAATATTGCACCAGTATGTACTGTGGGCCAATGACCGACGAGCTTAATGGGATGAAAATTCTCTCTTTTTACTCTCAAGCCCCTCATTACTCTCAGGTGATGAAGAAAATTTTGGCCTGTGATTGTTGACTCGAAATGATTATTCTTAAGCTTTTTTCCTGTATTAAAGTAAGTATGGCAGATTTGATTGAAAGCATGGTAATGGTATAGTGGTGGTGCTGTGCTGTGCTGTAAATGAGGACCCCTTTTTTCCGGGATTGTTGAGAAATCTCCATGGATTTAAGAGCATGCGCGTTTGGTTATTAGGGTCCCACTCTCCACCCTCCATTCTTGGTCTTTATGCTTTTGCCTTAAAATCTTGGATATTGGTTTATCAGGGCACCAAGGGGACCCCCCCACACCAAGATTCATGATGAATTCGTTTACACCAATCCACCATCAAAGTCTTCTGTTTGTTTCCACTTGTGTGTGATCTTTTATGTTGTAAGATTTGTGTGTTCTGGGGAGTTTCAAGTTCGTACTTTTTAGGAGCGGCACGAATGAATCTGTCTTTCTTTCTTGTTCTGGTGTTGAGTTCGTGTGCTTGTAAGAAAAATGGTACTATTGCAGTTTGTGCCTGTAATGATACTGTTAGATGTACAGCTATTATATGGTCTGAGTGCTCTCTCTCTCTCTCTCTGCTCTTTATTCTACTTTTACACTGCTTTTATGTTACTTTCTTGTCTAATCTTTTGTTTTATATTTCATTTTTATCCCCTTTCAGGTTTTACTGTTTGTGGCTTTATTCAGAAGAAGAAAATGATGTCCGATGTGATTGCTTTCTCTGGGGCTTTTTATTACTGTTATTTTTTCCAATGCTCTCTTTCACCAGTGCTGGTGGGGTGGGACCAATTTTTGGTGACAATTTTAGAGTGCTATTCTGGCTAGGTAGGTTATAATTTATTGTCTTATGAATGGATCAAGAAAAAAAAAATTAAAGCGTGAGGGAATTGTTTTCTTATTCTATAGAAAAAAAGTTATCAATTTTATTAGAGATAAAGAATAAGGTATGTAAAATTTGTTGTAATATTTATATTATATGTGAGCATTTAAATAATTAATTTTAAGGATGCCACTGGGATGGGTTTGGGGTGAATTAGACTCGTCCCATACCTCGCCCTGCGAGACAGTATCCCTCCCCATACCAAAAAAACCCCGCCCTGCCCTGCTTTATCCCATCCAATCCAAAAAGAGTATAGTCAAATTCAAATTTATTTATCCACTTTTGAAGGAATGAAATTAAAAGAGTATTGCCAAATTTGTCCATGCGTATATGGCAATGCAATTAATTGAAAGCATCATCCTATTAATATTATATCTTGATAATGTGAACCAATGAACAAAACTAAGAGGTTGTTATTCATTAAATATTAACAGAGTACAAAATTCATACACCACATTAAATTAAAAAATATAATATAAATTATATATAATATTTACTATTATTATATATATAAAATGTTGGGGCGGGATGGGTACACCCCATACCCCTCCCTAAATAATTCGGATTTAAAAAATTCCGGCCCATACACCATTAAGCACCCCGTCCTATTTAAGACAGGTTGACCTCGGGTTGGGGTTTTGCCCCGTCCCACTGGCATCCCTAATTAATTTGATATGGTTTTCAATGACCTAACATATTACCACATTTTAAAAGAAAAAATAACAAGATAAATTAACTTTTATTATGTTTTAGCAATTTGGAAAAAATTAACTCTATTTCAAAAGATAATGTTAAGATATGTTTATTTTCTCTACTCTTCTCTATTGTGTTTTCTTCTGTCTCTTTTCTCAATTTTCCATTTTCTCTGTCTTCTCTTCAGCTTTATCATAATTTTTTTTCCTTTTAAATTTATAGTGTAAACATGAAAAATGCGTCAAAATTACTAGTAATCGTAAAGGAAGAAAATGGACGAGCAACAATTTCCTAAATATGACCATAGAAGTTCCCATTCTAACATGGGGACAATTGAAGCTTTTAATTATTATGAAATGTTCAATTTAAATGTAGCCATCACCAGAATCGTTTTCGTAAAAAAATTATAGATCAAACCAATTGAATTAGGGCAGAAAGTGATCCAACATGCATGAAACATCCTTTTCCAAATATGAAAGTCTTGAATTTGAAATAAGCAAATTGGTCAATTGTTAGGTTTGGGAACTTGGAAAACTTTTTTACTCTTGATGATGCAGGGTTGTTCAACAAATGGTTGGGAAATTAAGACAAAAAGTATTCAATAAAAGGAGAAGAAAAGACATAGTTTATAACAGTATAAACCATTATTAGCAATGGGTTTGAAAAGGACAGTCACAATTATCATATTCATAACAGCTGCTTTGAATCATGGAAGTAGTTATTGACTAAATGAAACCATGCTTAAAGAAAATATTCTAAGCACAAGAATATCAAACTGGCTCCCATCACTAAGATTCTTAAATTAATTAACCTTCAATTATTTCCTTAAGTGATGATTAATCCTTTTTTTTTTTTCTTTTACATAACATTGTATATTGCATCATGTGTTAATTATCGAATTATCATATGTAATAGAAAAGTCTGGACTGCAAAACCATCTCTTTCATTCTCTTACTTGTTGACAATTTTGAAAGTGATACTCATATTTCATATTTTTGTCTGAAAATGATATGTCCATTATTAGTACATGTTTTCACACAATTTTCCTCTTAACTATAATCAAAACAAGTAGAAAATTCATTATTGGACAATCTTGTGGTAGGTTCACTATTATTACAGACCCCCCTCATAAAATCAATGTATCTAGTTATTATCTATTTCTTTCACAAAAGAACGAATCATTTCAGACAATATCCACATGCAGACAAACAGGAAAACTGCTGCTAGTGAAGCATCACATCAGGTCCACTTGGGAATTGAATCTTGAAAGGCAAAGTTGATGAAAAAAGGAAATTTGTTAAGTTCTCGAGTTTTGTATATGTTTATGCAACACTTCTTTTCTCGAGATGACAAAATAGAAAATTTGGAAAGAAAAAATCAAGAGAGCTAAAAACAGAAGAATTTCGGATAAATTAGTTCATAGTTTATCCAAGAATTCCAAATCATGGTTCTTTTCCCTTTATTTTTCTTTGTTATCTGCGTGTAATTATATAAGACACTGGAATGGAGACACAGGCATCCTAGTATTTTAGCTAGAAATATTGCTGCCTTAATGTCCAAACCCTGGTTTCTTGATCCAGTAATGTATAAAACTTTCTTGTTCCTGAGTTCTTTCTATGTGCTTATGGAGTATATAATCACATGAGGAAAGGGATACAGAATAATTAAGTTGATATTATAAGTGCCAGACAATGTGGGGTATGGGATAAGATGTTTATTTGGAATTTGGTTATCCTACTTAATTAGCAATCACTTCAGACCTGCTTTTCTAATCAACCTCTAAAACGTAATTCATTACGTAATAGATGATTTACTTGCACAATATGGTTCGATTTCTATTGTTGTTTTATTTATTATCACTGAACTATTTGGTTCTGTCCGGATCAGAATCCTCCTTTTCCCCCCCTCTTTCTGTGTGTCGTCTTATTCATTACATGCATCTTCCCCCAACTCCATTGGGGCAATATCTGAGATTTTCTTTTGCCCCATATTTGTATATAGACTATACATATTTGGATTCTCTTGCTGATGTGGGGTTAGAGTGATCTTTGGACCTAAGGACAATTGGGGTTACAGGTTTTTCGAATGTCCTTGAGGCTTAAGAGTCTGAAATCAAAGAGAGGCTATTAGGGGTTGCCGGCTGGGGATCTCAGCGAAAATCCTCCTACGTTTAAGTCAGTATTTGAAACACTAGAGAAGAAAGGAGGTAAAAGAAATAATATTCAGAGAGCATATGAAAGTAGACGGTGTGTATATCATAAAAATGGAGTAAAATGAGGTATTTACACTAGTGTGTCATTCCAAATGGAAAAGCTGACGTGGCATGACTTGGGTGCTTCCCGCTAAGTTGGATTGATGATCAAGATTGATTTGGGTCGTGGGTTGATTTGAGCAACCCAAATCCGACCCGTTCCAGTATTAGTGTTTATTGAGTCAAGTTATTTCGTGTGGCCTAATCCATATTGTAGAATTGTCTTCATGTGTTTGGGTCATTTGATATGAGTATGGGTTAAAATAATACTGTTAAACTAACGCATCACTTGGTATGACAGTTGGTTTTTCTACGACAGGTTTTGATCTCATATTTAGTCGCAGAAATATTTAATTTTGAAAAAAATTGACGTCCCCCCACCCCACCCCCCCCAAAAAAAAAAAAAAGAAGAAGAAAACTAGATTTTAGTTTCATTACTCACAGTAAATGGTAAGTGGCATATTCTGTCTTAAAATAGTCTTTGCAAGCTTTCATCATGTTTCCTGACTTTTGGATGCAGATATTGTGTCTCCGTTTCTGCTATAGACAGGAACTGAAGTGGGATATGTCTTCATCATGATTGTTTCTTTCCATTTTCTCATTGGTTTTCAAACAATCCTTTTCTCGTCCTGTGGCCATAAAGAGAACAAATCAGTGATTTTCCAACCATAGAAAGAAAGCCAATTCCTCCTTTTTTATTAAAACACGAAGAAATGGGACCTGCACAAAATGTCAACTTCTATTTTAATATGTGCATTTGGAACTTCCAAGCATATGATGTCAATTGTGAACGTAACAAGTTTCCATGTTAGGCCCAAACAAGTGATGCTATTACAACTTCAGGTCATTTGTGGTGTTCTATCCTTCTTGTTATTGTTATCAATTCTCCATTACGGAACTGTAGAGTCAAATATATGGATTAAATAATCATTTGTTCCGAAATAAATTTCCTGGCATGATAATTTTCTTGATTTCAAATGCATCAACTGGAGCCTCCATCTCCATACAGGAAATATATGTAAAATCATTACGACATTTGCAGACAAATTAATCAATCATTCCAACACAGAAAGATTGGTAATAAGTTGATGATACTTCCTAAAACAATACCTGTTTTGGACAAGAAACTTAATGAATATTCTAAGAGGAAAAGGAAACACAAGTATAACTTATCCGTCGATCTCTTCATTTGCTTCAGGAAACAGAATTCCTCCACCTTCTAGGAGTCTTTCTGGTAATATCTGCATTTGGCACCTGGGATTGAATATCATTGTTTTCTGTCATCTTACTGAGCTTGTTGCCCAGCTTTTTCCACCCTGTGGTCCACGCTGATGTTTGTTTCGGCTTTGTCACCCTGTCAAACTGTCTCTGTAACACTTCCATGTCCTTTTGGAGATCTAAGTACTTTTTTTTCGTACTTTCCAGTTCAAACTTAAGAGTATTAATATCCTTCTTTGCAGCCTCCCAGCCCTCCTGAAATGACTGAGGAGTTGCTTCAAGCAAAGTTTTGCGGTTACAAATCAAGGGCTGGTAATGGGATTCACCAGCCTCTTTCAGGTTGCTGTTGGCTATTGCATTGCTTATTTTCACCTGTTCAGAAAAGAGGACTTGGACCACAACTCTTAGTGGGAGTCTTTCATTTTGGGCCGCATGCATACATGCATCAATGGACAGTTTCTGGCAATCCATTACTCGGCAGAGCCTCTTCCTTTCGTGTTCTGTAAGTGTTGGATGCGCCTGCCAAGTTTTGTTTTCAGCAGTAAACATCAACTAAGTTGTGTTTTTCATCGATAGATTCTGATGCACTAATTAAGAAAATATGTCATGGAACTATTGATTCTTGAATATGTATTCATTTACTAAGAAATAGTGCGAATTCAAATGATAAATGAACTTAATTTTTGAAACATATTACCTTAAGATAGGAATCAACTGCCCTGTATAATCCATCATCGCAAGTTCTAGCCAATTCTGGTAAAGCCTCGGCCAGGACTTGAAATTTTGTCAAGGATAAGTTTCTGTCTCTCGACACCTCTGTAAGATAACCGTCAACAAGCTTTGCCACTCTCATCTTGGCATTTGTATTGGTCCCCCTCTGTGCTCCATCATGCATTTTAGCATCAGAAAAAGACAGCCTACTGGGGCTTGAACTTTCTGACTGCTCCTGAACCAGGAAATGCTCCAAAAGCCTCTGAACAAGATCAACATCGTACAATGTCTCGTTCTTGTTGTAACAAGGTATGAGGAGATCTGCCAATGTTGCCTGTTCAAACTGCATCCCGACCCGTTTTTCCAGCTCGGTAACCAAAGCTGGAGCAACATTCAACATGTTAGCCATTCTCAGCAGCCTGAGAAGGAAGCTACACGAGGAGCTATCTTTCTGTGGCGGGATTATACTTATCAGGCTTTCAATTATCATTCTCTGATCTTTAGCCTGAACTACAGGTAAATCATCTCTACTTCCCGCCACAATCATGTGGAGTCCTCCTTTCCAGCTGCTGCTGCTATTGCAATTACTACTATTACTTCCGTCATCAACCGTCACCCCTGATACCGATGATGATCCATCTTTTATCAATCCAGGGAGCCATTTAGCTGCATAATGCATTATAGCAGCTCCAATTAGTTCATATCTCATGCCCTTTACCTTAATCGCTGTAATAACTCGTACAAAATGATCAATCCTGAGAATCGAAACATCTTCAAACCACCAATCGGGGGGAACTTGTGTGTTTCTACTAGGACTAGAGTCTTTCATCTCATTCCATTTTGGGCTGGAAACTGATCTAGTGGGCTTCCCTGTATATTGCCATCTTATTCCTTTAGGATTGGCACAAGCTTTCCAAGCGATAGACTCGCTGCATCTTCGAACAATCTGGAGATTTTCTGCCCAAGGAGAGAGCTTCTCACAGCTTTTTAACACTACTATGGAATCTCTCCATGAGGACAAGACAACATAGCTGAGAAAAGCTTCAGTTTTGAATATTAGGTTGCCTTCTTCTAAATCCTCAGTCATTTCCAAGTACTCTGCTGCGCATCTCAGGGCGGAGATGTTAGTAGCTGTTAAATCAACAGCAATCCCATAGCAGAATTTTGCAGCCAGTTCAAAAGCCTCAGGCCCTCCTGGAAGGTCATCTAGAGCTATATTGTTTAACTCAACGTCTCGCGATTCGTATATGACTCTGTTCATCTTCCCACTTCGAGAAAGAAGAGGATACTATACAGGTGAAAAACATTGTCAATCAGTTATGTAGTGTCTTTTAAGGATATTTTTTACAGAATGCTAATGATAACAACTACCTTGTGTAGATGGAAACTGACATCTCCAAACTGGACTAAAAGATCACTTGGAATATCAGTTGCAACGTGCCTATTGTTCAGACAAAAGCATTACATTTTAGTAGCCTTAAATGTGTCATCGAAATACGAACAACATTAATAAACAATCCTTAAAATGATAAGTTTGACACATACCACGATTGGCCTCTTTGCTCAAGACTATCAGTTTTCACTCCGGGTTTGCTCGTCGACAGGACCCCATTTCCATAATCCCGCCCTCCTACTGATTCTGTCTCTGAATCCCACATGCTGAAAAAGCTGGAGAAACAAGGAAAATTGAGACCAAGAATTATTCAAGAAAGTGCCACTTTACAGAAACTGAGAGAATGAGCAGAGCATAGCTACTCTAGAAGCTTAGAAATGGAGTGAAAAGGAAGAATCCCACATGGGGATGATTGGAATTATCTCTAAATGTCGGCTTTTCTCACGGATTCCCAGGCCTCCACAAAGCTGTGAAGTAATGGGCAGACTAACACTGTTTTTGGAGTCTCTTCACTAATAATGCTATTTTTTTACCATGAAATTCAGATACTACTTTTCTTGTGGAAATTCACATCCTTCTTTTTAAGGTAAATCATGAAGATTTATGGTACTGTGAATAGGGTTATTTCCATCTCAAGACATTATGTGGGTAATGAAAAGTTAAAAAAATGTTCAAATCTCTCTGGTCCTTCATGTATGATGGTGATCCTACTTTAGTCTTTTATTTCTCAAATATATTATTATAGTCCCTCATTTTTAAAATGCATATCATCATCATCCTTACTGGTAAATTTTCGTTGGTTTTTAACGGAGGTTTATCTAAAGTTTAGTCAAATTAAAAGGATAATTTGGACTTTCTGCTTACTTATTTCCCTCCACATATTTGTTCCATTTTTGCGCCTGAATTTGCATATACTGACATAAATAACCGTGTAAAATTCTGACCCAAATTTCATCTGGGCAACCTGTTGTTATTTGCAAAGTGCAATCAATATAGCTTGATACTAATTGAGATAAACTTGGAATTGAAAGCAAAACAAAAAAATTTGCCAAAATTTACTGTAAACTGTTGGAATGCAGTCCCTCTTTTGCAAAACAACATTATTCCAGCTTAAAATTTTTGTTGTGAGGAAATTCTTATTTTGTTATGAGAAAATTAGGTATTTTCTCTTTTTCATTGATTTTTAAGTAGTGTTCTCTACTGATAGAAATTAATGAGTAAAATTAGATGTTTTTCTACTTTTACTCTTATCTAATAGAATATTCCGTTCATTGGGTTAAATCTTCATCAAGTACTAATAGAAATTTATAATTACGGATGATGGTGATATATTTTAGAGATGATAGGCTATAATAATACATTTGAAAAATGATGGACTAAAATGAGATGAATACCATATATAAGGGATCGAAAAAGAAATTTGGCCTAAAAAAAATAGGTGCAGTATAATGCAGTTGATGTATGCCATAATTTTGTTATTTGTGGTTTTGATTGGAGGAGAGGACCACCTTTTTTGGATTGCTTATGTCTTTGGGAAATGTATGATATAACTAAGCTCCGTTGTGTTGGTAAAGATGGAACCAGAATCCAGCACTAGCATTGAAAAGTATATTTGTCCCAAATTGTTGCAATTTTGGAGTTCATTTGCTGATTTTTGAGGTCCATTTTGTCTAATTGTATATACATTACACGCAATTAGAGGATTCTCCTATGGACACCACACATAAAAATACATAACAATTTGAATCATGTCCGACAATAATTCAAATAATTTAAATATTTGTACTCTAAATCATTGTTATAGGCATGATAGACGAATCCTACAATGGACTTTTCCATTAGCACTTGAGGTGGAGTTTTATCCTTATAAAAAAATGCCTCAATAGATTAAAGAAGATAACCTGTTCATAAATTCATCATAGTCTTAGCATGAATATTATAGTCATCATCTGCACAAATGACACCACTTGATAGTAACCAAATTCATCAGTAAATATTAAAGGTCCAACTGCATAAGTATTATTCTGCAAACACTCATAATGAAGGATCTAGCCCATATAAAAAGTTGTCTCAAATGATAGATGAGTGACTAAGACCTATATGCAATCCCCTTGACTCACCGATATGTGATAGAATTAAAATATCATCATATACATAAATAAATTTCTTCCACTTAAAGTGTTTTCATGGTAAATAGATGGGACATGATTTTTTGATACATGTCAACAGATGCTCCCGTCAGGACAGGATAAATAATACTCAAGTAGAAATGTCCAAATTCATCATATAGTTTAATTTGTTGCCATAATTCAGTCTTTATGAATCATTGATTTTATGTCAATGCTTAGATCAGGCAAAACTTGGTACATTTTCTGTGGTCTGTACCACATTGATCATTGGTTTTATGTCAATACTTTATGCTGTGGGCCTTCAAAGTTTTATGAAACTGTCTTTCTAAGAGCAATATAATGAAGCCTCTCTTTTGGGTGTGTGATTTGTGCCTGTACCTGTGGATCAAATATAAGAAGCCTCTAGACTATGGAAACACAAAGCTGTCCCATTCTGGGATCCCAATGCATAGTATCTGTCGTAAATTTGTTCATCAATTATTTAAGTGGATCACATTAAAATTTTTGGCTAGCTTAAGGTAATCTACTTGTAGAGAAGTATAGTATATGTGATGGATTAAAATTAATTTTGGGCGCATACGATTCATTTGAAATAGTATAGTTTATCAATTTGAAAAGTGATGTGAAGATGAAAAAGCGTCAATTCTATTTCAAAGTTAGAAAGGGTTTAAATGATTTATAATGTTTAAATTTGATTCTTCGATTTGAATTTTAAGCGCACCAACGTATTCAAGAAAAGAATGACCTATATTTTTTTAAGCTGGCCCATAATCCATGGGCATATTTCTCTTTGTACAAATAAATTATAAAAAGATGTCGAATATATTCGTCCAACACTCATTTTTAGCTATTGTGCCGTGTTACATATATAATTCTTCAATAATTATAAACTAATTTATTATTTTGGAGATTTATATTGTTATTATCTAAAAATGTGGACATTGTATTTTAGAAAGCGATTATAAAAAACCTATTAAAATATATATTGCCATTCTTGGGCAGATAGCTAACCCTGCTTAGTGCATGCAAAAAGTGAATTTGAATTAGTATTTAAAATGGATAATTTGTTGATCAACGATAGTCTGCCAATAGCTTAATTTTTAAGATATAAATATAATACTTGTAAGTCATGATGTTGAAAGCAATTAATAAAATTACATCTAGTGCTCGAATTTAAGGAGTGTTAACTTCAATTTAGACTTATTATCTTCATTTAATATCAATTCTCGTCGCAAATGTGATACTTTCGTACATGAGAAATCAGCCCAAAATATTTTCCCTCAGTTGAAAGAAATGCACCACCTCAAATTTTGTGCAAATTAGGGGCAGGGGAAATATTTATTACTTTTACTTTTGTTGATAATTACAACAATTCATATTTAACTTGTGTTAATTCATTATTCATGAAATTTATAATATTACTATTTGAGTTTTGAAAGACGATTGATTGTAAAAGACTTGTGGACACAATCGTTTCATTTTAAAAATAAAAAGTCCAACTTTATTTAATTTTTGTAGCTGTACATCATTCTGTCAAAAAAATTCAATTATTTAAAATTACACATCTCCCAAATAAAAGAAACGGATTTCTTTAAAGGCATTGTGAGAATCGGCGACCACTCCTCAATTAGCTGGAGCATAAATTAATGTTAGCACCATGCAGTCTATTAATTAAACCAACACCAACGTTTGGCATGTGTAGGTAGGACTTTGTTTTTCATTGTTTAACTAACCAATGATGTGTTTTCATGCATATTAATAGAAAATAGAAGAAAAAGAATATTTTAGGTAGGATAGTCAAGTTATATTTTTTTTGAAATTTATAAATTTAATATAGAGTTTTATATAAATAGATGTTATTTGAATCAAAGTCCCACCTGGGTTCCAACACTAAATAAAAGTGATAAATTTGAAAAAAAGATCATACCGGATGGTATCCTAGTCTCGGTCTTCCTCTGGGTCCATCCAATGGATTTCTTCGATTTACGTGCATAATAATTCATGCTTCTAAATACCACTTTTTGAATGAGAATTTATTTATTCATTTTTTACATAGATGTTTTCGCATAAAACCAACAACCCCCACGGCAGCTCAGAAGAAGTGCCTTTGAAATCCACGGACGGCATTGATCGAAGAACACCATGAACTTCCAAATATATCATTTTCCAATTAAATTTTGAGGTCATGGTGCGACGCTAGGATCAACAAAACAAGAGAGACATTTGTGTGGTAATTTCCAATCTTATAAAGCATTTTTAAATATAGGAACCGACCTAAACGTTATTGATTCCAATTTAGAACATCATAATATTAAATCTGGTTTCATATTTAATAGATTTTATGAAAGATTTAGGGGATGTTTGGTTATGTTTTCCCAAAATAATTTTATTTTGAGGAAATATAATTAAACATACACTCATTTTTCTTTCAAAATATTAAATTTTTTTTCTCAAAATACCCTCTCATATCGTTCATTATTTTCAAAATTTTCCCATTTTTCAATACACACACACACACACATATATATATATTATATCACATATATTTTATTATTATTATTATTCTAACAATAAAAAAACAATCAATTCTACTTTCAACCTAAAAATTCAACAAAAAAATATTGATTTGACTGCTGTAATAAAAAACGTCCCCCCTCAAAACATAAGCAAACATAACAAAACCCTCAAAAATTAATTTCTAACTATTCCTCAAAATATAACCAAAAATCCATTATACCCTCCAACACAATTTTCATGTTCTTCATTTTCACTTTCCACATTCACTCTCCCAAAATACAAAAAAAATATAATCAAACATTGCCCTAGCTTTTTCTTTTTTTTGGTGTGAAAAGACATCCTGATCAATAAAATAGTATTAAGCCACATAAACTGATGTAAAATTTGAACTCTTTTAGGAGAAAATAAAGTTTAGTATTGTGGTTATCAAAATAAAATGAGGTGAATATATGTGGGCGTGTGGAGGTTGACGTGATTGATGTTATAAAAATAATGGCCTTGATTTAGCCCCGTAAGGTTGAAACATTTTACCCTGCCACGCACTTCTCTACTAAGCTTGCTCGGCTTTCTACCAACATTATGTCCGATCAGAGTCTCAAACGCAAAATTTGGCATTTGATTAGACCAATTTTAGGATATGATAATAAATAATTATCTCTCAGCTGCTTCAAATATTGTTTTCAACCCCACGAATAATTAAGTTGGTCTCACTCGTTTATTAAAAAACAAAAAAAAATAAAATAAAATTGGTCTCACTCTGCGACCACAAGGGATAAATAAATCGTATAGTTCGTCTCAATTAAATGATGAGCTTATTTGATCTCACATCAATTTATGAAAAACAATCGGAAAAGTGGGTTTAAAAAAAATCATAATATTTTCTTCATTATGATTAATAGTTTTATTTTATTTTTTTAATTTATATATGGACATTTGTATCAAAAATTTATTACGATTTAAATCCTAACTTTATATATGTAACAGTTATTATTTGTACATATAAGTAGTTGGGAATTGAAATAATTATATTATTATTTTATGAAATAAATTGTTATTTTGAGACAACAAAAAAATAACTTGTCCTCTTGTTTTTGTTTGAGGACACCAGCGATCGTACTTCGTCATCTCTACGTGCGTAGATTGAATTAACATAATATTGGTGCTAATTTTTTGTTAGGCAACCATTATTTCTATATCATTTTTAATAGAAAG
Organism: Jacaranda copaia; assembly: GCA_014898725.1. Taxonomy (NCBI): domain Eukaryota; kingdom Viridiplantae; phylum Streptophyta; class Magnoliopsida; order Lamiales; family Bignoniaceae; genus Jacaranda; species Jacaranda copaia. The sequence continues at coordinate 16,026 of JACGDI010005323.1, read as the reverse complement.
TGCACATACACTTAATAAAATGACTCTTCTTTGAATAGTAAAAGTAATGAGGGAAATAAATAAATAAAAAGAAAAGGTCCAATCATCCTCATTATATCCATCCATAAAAATAGCAAGAGTTCATAAAATTAAAAATTTTGGAAGAATTTTAGGTTACAATCAATTTTTAATCAACTGAATCCTTTTCTTTTTGAAATATGAGAATCGCTAAATGAAAAAGTAATCTCTCAAGCTTGGCTAGAAAAAAAATTAAAAAGATTACATTCAATCTTTAATATAGTATAAATAAATAATAATGTAAATTTAATAATAAGCCCACTGAATAATATACAATATTAATCATAATTAATATTAATCCATATATAACAAACAATTCCTACATGAAAATTTCAAAAACATGTGATATAATTGCTTGCCATTCCATAAATTTTTTCATTATATGTTGACTATGTTGCTTATATTTCGCCATTTCATATCAAGTGAAGTATTTTTGAAATTGAATTAGAAATCATGGACATAATTGATAGTCTAAATTTTTATGTGATATGGTATAACCACTACTTTGCAAGTGTAAAAGGCATTTTCTTATAACGTATAGATTCAAAACAAATATTCTTGTTGTTAAATTATAAGTTTTTCTCAAAAATATTTTACTTTATAAAAATAATAATGTGAAGCCATAATTTCAATCATTATATTTTACAATTATAATTTGACACTTTTTAGTCTTTTTCAACTATATATTGTCTAAAATTTGAAGCAAGTAAGAGTGTAACATGCACACGAGTGAGCTTTGCTTTTAATTGCAAATTTTCACAGATAGAGGCAGCGGTGCAAAGTGGTGGGCGCATTCCCAAATGAAATAAGAATTGAAATGATGGATTTAGCACAAAATCTTTCAAATAAGAAAGGCCACAAGCCATACAATTAAATGCATAAAAAAATTTATTTCGATTCGAATTTAAAATTTTCCATATAATAAGAAAAATTGATGTCATTGTGGTGCAAGTCACTGAACTTGAATATATTTCAATTTGATGATATTAAAAGTCAAAAAGAATTTTGGTTTTTAATGTCAAATAATTTGATTTGATATGATATTTTTGAAAATTAGGTTAATTCTTGCTTATGTAAGAGTTATTGTGGAATTCTAAAATGCAATAAAAACTTTTAAGTAAAAGCCATATCTTTCTAAGAAATTATTATAAATTCCAATTAAGATTGTAAACCACTTGAATTAAAGTTGGATTATTGAGTTTTTCTCATTTGATTAATCAACCCTTATACGAATTTGAATCTATATTTAAATTTAATCATATTAATATTATTTTACTCCAATTTAATTTTGATAATGTTGATAGGATCCAAATAAAATAAATTAAATCAAGACTAATAGAGAGGAAAATTTTTAACACTTCGAATTGAAGGGAATCGTACATGCTAATATTTGATATGATAAGATAAAAACATGATAATATACTTTTAATATGCTTGACTCTCACTGCAATTATAAATCTCTTTTCTAACACACTTGACTCTCACCTTATTCAGCGAAGCATCCAAAGCATGAAAGCACTGATCAACTATTTTTTATGTGCATTGGATATGAAAATATCAAACAACATGAGTTATTTCCAATAATCAAAGCTTGCATTGTTCAATTTTAAAATAGGCTGATGAATCTACTTAAACTTGTCTTCATCCTCCCATGCAAATGAACTCAATTTCAAAATAGCCACTCACAACACACAAACAATCATTCAAAAATCTTATCCAATTATGTTGGTTTAACCCTTCAAGAACCAAACTTTTGACTTTAGATAATAGGTTTGAAAATGTCGAATATGATCCAAATATGTTATAACACGACATAAATTTAAGTTTTAAGTCCAAATCAATTTAACCCGACCCATGAACTATAATCCAAACATTAATTTAGCCCATTATTAGAAAAGTGTTCCATTTGATTAAATAAAATTTGAAAACTTACAAAGTTTTGAAAGAAAATTAACCAAAATACCAAAGTGCCCATTCATTAGCTTAGCAACCACAAGAACTTGAAACGGGCATTCTACTCCTACTCTTCTTCGAAAGATGCTGCGCCTTTCTCAACTTGACATCACTCAGGACATTTCTTGCCCATTCAGAAAAATAGCCATTGCTATGTCCAATTCTTGCATTCTTGTAAATAGACATACAGCGGCGGTCGTCCTCCGGGAAGGGACAGTGATCGCCGCCGTGGTCCCGCCAGGCGCCCCTGTGGTTCATCCCTGACCAGCTGGCGATCCAGTGGTAGACGTATTGGCCGACGCCGGCGAGCTTGAGCCAGCCCTTTGGGAAGAATTCCATAACGCTGCTGTTTCTGTCCATCAGAAACATGTTGGTCAATTGGGCCCCGTGTGGAGACACCAATACATCCGTTAAGCTCATCAGTTTCACCTGTTCACAAAAGGAGAGGTTATTTGCTTGGGCCACTGTCAGCTGGCAGCCCTCCACTTTCCGGCAGGCTCTGTCGAAGATTCCGATGACGGCCGATTCATTCTTGAATGACCTCGGACCAGCCCTCATGAACATCGTCATTCCTATAACTGAAAGCCCTTTTTCGTTAACCTCTGACATCCTGCTCACATTGCACAAAGCCCTGGCCTTGCACCTCAGCAAATCATAGACTTCCAATCTCTTGTCTCTTGACATCCCACCCTCATTATGCCTCATTACGACAGCCTTCTCGAAACAACTTGGAGCCGTCTCAATTCCATGGAATTTCTCGATGTTTAAGGGCCGCCCAAACGTAGCTTCCATTAATGAACTCAGCCAAGGTCCCATTTTGGTCCTCAATTCTCCCCAATGGTACAAAACCCATCTCATGGGTGGATTTGGACATCTATTTTTAACGTGCCACGCGACGAAAGGGACGACGGCTGATAAGCCGTGCCAAATGTTATCATAATTATAATGATTATATGACACAAATGTGAGACCTTTCATTAGGGTGGCATTGAGAGGAAGGGCTTGAGGCCATGCAAGTGCATAGGAATTCCGTGAACCATCATGGGTATCTCGGCCTTTTAAGCACAAAACTCTACCTTTTGATGCCTTTGAAGGGAATTCTTGATATTGGACTTCACCCTTTTCATGTGTGTCGAGCATGGAACTCATGAACCATGTGTGCCCTTCAAGAGGTTTGCTAGAGTAACGCAGGTCCTTCAGAGGGAGAAAAGTGACGGCCTCTTGGAGTTTAGGGACCATGGATCTGAGCTCTTGGCGGCAATTGTAGTCCTGGAGAACTGCTGGGCTTGTTTTAGCACTGAAGAATGGTTTTTGACATTGATGCACGAAGTCCCATGAAGACGATGATGATGGGGTTTGGAGGGATTGGATGTGGAAGAGAATCAGAAGTATGACAAAGATGGCAAGGAGGTAAACAAAGAGTTTCTGTGAATAAAGAAATATTGGTGATACAATTTTGGGTGGTTGTTTGCAATGGTAAGTTGGTATAGTTCCGGATTCCACAGATGCCTTGGCCATCGGAAGTGAATCTTGCATGAATTGAATTGGTTGTTGATGATGATATTTTGGCTAGAGATTGGTATTGGAAAGAGCAATTAGTTGAACCGATTTGAGCCTCTCTGAGTAGCTACTGCCAGGTAATATGCGCCCCCCACCCCCCACCCCTCACCCCCACACCAAACATAAAAAAGAAAAAAGAAAAAAGAAAAATGAAAATAATCACCAGCCTTAAAATTCCCCAAATGATATGCAGCTGTCCGCTTGTCACTTTTTCCTTTGCCTTTTTTCAACCCCAAAATGATCAGAGCGAATCTTGAATGATACCAAAAATATACTGTAATACTGGAATGCCACAAACACAACTTCCATCAAATACGGCATTCTGTAGAACTCAGTTCCCATTTCTTCCCTGCTAATCCTGTATGTTACATATCCAAAGGAATCTGGATCTTTGACTGCATTCATATGAAGCTACTAGAGCAAAAGTACACTCATCAAATACTAGCTCAGCAGATGATCAAAGGAACGTGGTTTATTTACATCAACTTCATAGATCAGCTTTTCATATATCAACTAGTTCAAGCTAAAATGATAGCGAACACAAAAAATACACAATACCAACACATAACATAGTTGAGGTTGCCACACAAACTTGTTATTCATAGCAGTATTAAAAAGGTCAGCACTTTATCATGTACAAGAGAAGTCAGTATCAGGCTCTCCAGTCAAAACCATGACTTACTTCTTCGACCATAACTATCTTGTAAGCATAATTCATCCCAGCTATATTTAAAACTGTAGTTATACCCAATGGGAGGGGACGTTCAAAATGCTGTACAGAGGTTGCTAGTCTTCAAGTTAGAGGAACAGTCCTGCTGGATTGCCCTTGAGGGGCTGCTGCAAATCCTGCTCCTTTTTGGCTCAGAGATCCGAACACGTGAAATTGCCACAGCTAGTACATCAATCAAACCACAATCTTCATCAACTACTTCAGTGGAACTATCTGATGGACTAGAGCCGTCACTGAGAGTGTCACAGGATATTAACCTTTTTCTCTCTGACTCTTTTCCATGAATATAAGTCAGCTGCCTTGATGTCAATCTCACATTATTCTTCTTTGGCTCGAGAGTCCAGGTCTTTAACGTGGGTTCAGAGTAGAAAGAAATCCATGGATGTTCTGTAGAAGGAAGCAAGGTGATGAGCACATCAGCAAGAATATAACTCATTTTAGCATGGTAAGCCTAAAGTTTTCAACTTTCATGAATAAGTATCAAAGCCCGGGTTTGAAAGTTTAAAAGTTTAATTTGAAAAGGAAGTTTCTGTTAACAAAGATTTGCAAGTATGTTGCTAAAAACTAGAACTATTATTTGATATAAATAAAAGGAGAGAAAAGTAGAAGACAGGAAAAGATGTTCTCCCAAGCATGCCATTCACTAGAACTTACCTGTTACTAATACATGCAAGAGAAATTGGAAGACTACACTTGTGGTCAGACTGCAAAAGAATCCATGGAAGCTATTTGATGCTGCTAAGTTTCATAGTACTCAGCATGCCTGACTGGCTTCTTTGCCATCAGTGAAACATTAGAGCTGCATGCAATGATTGTGCACACACATACAGATATTGTTTCTCAAACTTTCAGTTTTCAGATCAAATAACATCCCAAAAGACACTGATCCATATAAACAAATCCAGGTTATATCTCTAGATTTTTGCAGTTGCCCACAGCAGCTATCTAGCATTCATGCTATACATTGCAAAGCAAGACTAATGAAAGAAGCGTTAAAAAGAGATTACGTACTTAAAACATCGCTGGCAGTAAACCTTGTCGAGACACTTCTTGTCAACATTCGAGAGAGCAGATCACGGGCAGGTTGTGATACAGACTCCCACACACCACCAGTAAAATCAAGTTTTTCTTTCTTGATGGCCTCAAACACAGTTTCCAAAGAATCACCTTGAAATGGAAGAACACCAACCAAAAGTGCATGAAGAAGGACACCAGCACTCCAAATATCCACTTTCTCTGAGTAATTACCCAACAGAACTTCAGGAGCAACATAAGCAGGACTTCCAACAACACCAGTCAGGCTCTGACCTGCAAGGGAAAGAAACTTATACATAACTCCCAAAACGCCTCAGGATGATATTGCAGAAGCACTATTTCTCGATCACAAGTTAAAAATCTTAAAACAAAATAAATTTATAACAATTTAATGAGCAAGAATAAAATAAAATGATATCCAGAAACAAGTGATAAGCTAACTTGAAGTAACATCTCAATTACACTCCGCAAATACATGCAAATGTTTTCCGAGTCCCTTATGAAAGAAAATATTTTCCCTTATTTTTGAGGTTAAACAATTTGTCTTCAGATGTTTAAAACACAATCACATATTTTCCATTTCTTTGAAATCGGAAGTGTCAATTCAGCCCTCTCATCTTCCACTGAGGGAGTAAAGTACAATTTTTAAGCATGTCTTCTCGCTCTTAATATTGTAACATTTATTTTCGCATCTATTTCTTGCACTCTTGAGAGTGGACCCCAATGGCCTCCCTGTTGTGAGTAGGCTAAGCAGATTTTGGAAAGAACAAGAAGAAAATTAATTGAAAGTCAATACATTTAAAAAGTGAAAAATATACACAAATACTCCATGTAAGTCTAATATGGATGACTTTCTCACTGACTAGCTGAATTACAGAGATGTTCTATTTAATGAAGTACTAAGTTCAGTAATTAAAATTGGAACATGGAGAAGAGAGAAGGAACAATGTTACTGCAGGCAAAAATGGAATTATACACAGCTGCACCAACAATGACCGCCATAGAAACAGAACAATGATAATGAACAACAATAATGCTAAAAGAACTTGGAAAACCAAGTGTATAACGCATCATTGGCAAAAAAATGGTTGTTAGTAGCCATTAAGCAGATATGAAATTATTAACATACATTATTAATCAAATGGAGTCAGCTCAATAAGAAACTGATTTAAAGATTAACAAAACCTTGCACAGATAGTATTGTCAGCACTTGCAATTTCAAGACAGAGACAAGATGTGTAAAGAAAACAATTCTTCTAGCATGTACCATGTCGAAGAACTGCTCAGAATGACTGCAATATGTTTCTCTTCGACCACTGCCTTAAGACCCTATTCCACTTTAAGTCAATGGGCAATTTTTCAGTCAGTGACATCAATGAAAAAAAACCAAAACAAGAATTCAAAATAAAAGTAAAACTCTACTCATCAATTTACCAGGAGCATGTCACAAACCAAAAGTTCAACTCAAAATCTTCCAGATGAAATCCCAAATCACAATCACATAAAATGGACTTTAACAGTCAAATGAAAAGATTGATTGAAGAATGATAAATTCTTTTGAAATTGGTTTAAAAATCTGTACTTCTATTTTGCTATCAAGTTCCCATTGCCACTGAATTTGAAATATGACATTTTCAGGTTGTGTGTGTGTGTTTGTTGTTGTTTTGGGGGGCTCTGGGGGTGGTTGTGGACCCATTACTTGTTAACCACATCAATATTTGGAAAAGAAGTTGCTTTACATGAACAAGATAAAAATAGACAATTTAAGAGTGGATATTATAATACCAAAAAGCTTCAGTAAAGTGGATATGCTGTATTACCATCTAAAATTCTCACAGCTAATCCAAAGTCCGCAAGCTTCATTTGTCCAGAGGATGTGAGGAGGATATTCTCAGGCTTTATGTCTCGGTGGACTACACCCATCTCATGGCAGTACCGAATAGCCAGCATCAACTCCTTAATTATGTTAGCAGCCTTCTGTTCAGTGTACAGGCCCTCTCTAGCCATCTGATCAAGCAAGCGGCCCCCAGAACAAAGTTCCATCACTAGATGGAAAGATTCAGTATCCTCATACACTGCCTTCAGTGTCACAACACCCGGATGCCCAGAAAGGTGCTGCATTATCTCCACTTCCCGGTGCACAATCTCCTCCCCCTTTTTCAAAGTTTTGCATGCAAACTCCTCTCCAGTTGCCTTGCACCGACATAATACCACTGACCCAAACTTTCCTTTCCCTATAGTTTTAGCCAACTCATACTCCTGGTCAATCTTTTTCTTCCTACCCAATCGAGTTGCTGCATCAATACAGCCAATTTTCCTCTTAAGACCTCTACCTGGCAATTCGAAGCTCGCAGCCCCACATGCTGGGGCAGTCACCACTCCGTTAACGACACTCCTACTCAAATCAACAATTTTTGAAACTACTATTTCCTTGCACTTCTTTTTCCTTCTTGAATAATCTTCAAGTGACAAATGTGACCAAAGGATTGACAATTGAGTTTGTTCTTCAGAATCTTTTTGGCACTCGGCGGAGATCTCAACCCCCTTCCTCTTCTTCCCCAAACACTCCATATGACAATCTAAAGTTCCGGCCTGTCCCAAATCTGAGGGATCATAGAGAACCTAAATAAGCAAAATTTCACCGCTTTTTTCTGAACACTCCAAAAAATCACTATACCAAACACAAAATTAGCCACAAGAAAATTTCTCTTCACCTACTTTTACCTAATTCCGATCAATCAACATAAAATCTACCATTGCGATTATAGTCACAACCGATGTAAAAAAGGCTCCAATTCTAGGTAAAATCCTGCAATTTAGGCAAATGGGTTTAAATCAAAACCCGGTCACAAAAATAAAGTAACGCCACAACACTTCTCTTCCAGGGAAAGAGTCGAAGTTCCAAGACTTTCGTACCTTGGCATGCACAAGGTTTCTTGTATTTTTTCCTGCGACCCATTTGAGGAGACGGGCTACAAGTTCTACACGATCAACTTTCCCTTCTTTCTGAAAGATTAATCTTCAATTATTACATAATCAATGCATAGAAGAAACCCTAAAAGAATCTGGATCGAGCCACCAAATCTTCCCCAAATGAAATCTTGAAACAATATAAACGGAAGATTCACACAAAATGAAAAATAATGATATGCTGATGCTGGTGCAAATATGCTCTATTTAGACGATTTCTTGCGTTAGTTATGAAATTTGTAGACCGATAATTGAAGACAAGAGGAAGTCTTCACCGGAAGGCACAGGGTAAAGTGGTCTAATCACTCTTGCTGACAGGTCACTCTGTACTTCCGTACAGAGGGATGCACGTGAGCCCTAATGAAATCCACCGGCGGGGACACGCCGTGGAATACCAACGGTGGTGATCTGATCCATCATTCGGTCTGTTGGTTTTGCTGTACCAGTAATTATAAATATCACTTTTGTGTGGAAGGAAATTTCTTTTATTTTTCCTTTTGATTGGCACCTAAATTTTCACGGTTTCGTGCATGTAAACTGCTAAATATATTTTGCTTTTAAAATTTTTTAAAGAACCAAAGTTAAGAAATTTGATATTCAATTTAAGCAATAAGCCTTGGCTTGAACATTTGAATTCACATTAATTGCATACCCCTCCTAAATGTCGGTATTACCACTATCATCAATCATAATATGAAATAATTATAATAATGATATTTTATTGAATGAAAAAAATATGTGCAATTCACTAATTGTGACTTTTAAATAATTCTTATTGTAAGAGTTAACTATATATTTATTAATGTACCATAGACATAAAAATCTAGTCGAAATACTATTAACCTCTTCGATTTTATTTGGAAAGTTCTAAAACTTGACAAATTTATCACATTTATTGAGTATAAATCATTTCATTTTGTCAGTAAAGTGTAGTATATATTATTTTCATTTTATGAGAAAATTGTTATCAAATTGAAATTTATTATAAGCTATTTTCATTTGTTGAAGTCATCACATGTTTATTGTGTTTGAATTTATAATTAATGATTATGATTTTATAAGATTTTTCATTGATCATAATCCTTGCACTCATACTCAATCCAAAAATAATTCTATAAGAGCGCTTTTGATGTTATGATAATTATTGACCATAGGAAATTGGTTTACAAAAATGAACAGAATCTCTAGAAAATCATAGAATAACTCTTGGAAAATTACTCTATTACTACTGCAAGAAAAAACATAAATTGGTGATAAAATAGTAAGTGATAATGTAAAAATTGTTGTCGCTGATTATGTATATTAGGCGGCAAAAGATTTAATTTTATCACTTTAATGATTTTTACAAACTAAATAGTGATAAAAATAGTATTTAAGTTGATAATTTAGTGACAATGAAAATCTTTTCATAAATTATAGTGACAATTTTTATTGTCATTATAGGAGTAGTAGTAATTGTTAATGGTAACAATGTAAAACATTAATTTTTGTAATTATTGAATCATGTTGTGACAAAATAAAATTTATTGTCACTTAGTAACAAGATAAAAGTTATTATCACTTCATACATGCTATTCGAAACAACTTTTATTTCATCACTTGTTATTTTGTCATTATTATTATTATTATTATTATTATTTTTTTATGTTGAACGTGAAGTCGTTGCTTGGTTATTTTATGCACTTGAGCAACTGCACTACAAAAAGTCATTGCTTGTTTATCTTTTAGCACTTTTGCTTACTTTGTGCTTGTTAGGTACTAATCAGAAAAAG
>JACGDI010005322.1:12818-26610 GCA_014898725.1 Jacaranda copaia | reverse complement strand
CCAATCCCAAACTCAAAAAGTATAAAACCAAGGTTAAATTATTGATAAGAGATTTTCTTTTTAATAAAAAATTAAAATTATCAAAACTTAAAATTAAACCAAAACTATTTTAATCGTAGTTAAACATTGTGTTGGGATATAATAAAAATTTGCCATAATATTAAATAATTAATAAGAAGTTCCTTTTAGGATAAAAAATTCAATTTTTTTAGAATTTAAAATTAAGTTGATATTTTATTGTTCCCATACAATTTTCAACATTTGAAATTTGAAATTGTCTTTCTTTAATTTGTGAAATTTAATTGAAAATAGCACCTCAGATTTACAGTGGAATAAATGAGAATTTATCATATTATTAAATAATTATTTTTTTTTCACAACCAAAAACTCAAAATTGTAAAAAATTAATATCATGTATAGATTGAGGTGAAAATTCATATCGAGTATAAATTACCTCAATTTGGTCAAACATTACCTTTGGATATAAATTTTAAAACTTCTAATTGATGGTATTTGAACTATAGTCGTGGCTCAAACACTTGTTATAGTCGTGTTTTATATTCGACGTGTGAGAAAATCTCACCAAACCGCACTTGCACTGTTTCTCGCATTGCCACCTAATGAGCATAGTTCTGATTCTCTCAGGCATTCCATAGTGTTCTACGCCAAACTTTTCTGACCAGATCCTCTCTTTGTGTCTCTCACCTACCTCTTCTTGCTCAATTCAATTGCTTCGCGTTCCAAAAATGGCTGGTGAATTTGAGTTTTTCTTTTTTCCTTTTATTTTCCCACTGTGACATTTTCCTATACCTCTGGTTGCAATTTGTGTTCTTCTCTGCAATGCTGTTCTGAATTAATAGTTGACTGTGTAAACGAATTGAAAGTTTAAGAATTATCAATTTTGGAACAAATGGGTAGTTCATAAATGTGTTGGAGATTGTAGCTGACCAAGTTATATGGGTTATAATGCCGTTTCTTTAGTAGTTTAGCTATTGGATGTTAATAGTTCGAGTTTAGCGAATTTTGTTCGTATGTGTTTTATTTTGATTGATGACATTTTCTGGATGAATTGAACAAGAAGGAACTGAATCAAATGGGCATAAGGAAGAAAGCATGTTTATTTTTATTTCGTTCAGACAGTCTTAAGGTGAATTCACTAATCTAATGGTAGTCTAATGTTTTTAGTTGATCTTGAATGGATGTAAATGTTTGAGTTTGATGAATGGCTTAATCAAATGACATATCTTTGCATGGGTGGCAGTAATCTATAGTCATGTCTTTGGGAGCGGGTGTTTATCTTAAAAGTCCCAAGTTACTTGTTTTGGTAAAAATACGTCGTCTTTTGTGGGCTCTATCTCTTATAGAAGGATACATTTCCTTATGGTAAGGAAAGAAAATATCAATTTTTCTATTTGTGAACGGTTGCTGGAGTTTCACAAGTAGTGAAAATAAATGTATATTTTGGTCCAACAGTTGTATCTTTGTATGAAGCATGTTGGTCGCACAAGGATGCTTCAAATTTAATGTAAACCCCAAATGAGATGTCTCAAAATATTTGTGCTAAAATAGCTTATATGTTTTCTCTTTTAACTAAAATTTGCTTTTCAGAAGTTCATTAAGAGAGTGTCTTTGATATTGCTGTTCATAGACCTCAGATGAAATAATTTGCCAATAAAACCCAGTAGCTAATGAGTAGTGGGGACAAATATTACTTTAAGGAAGGCAATACCATGATTTAGAATGACATGTTCAGATTTGCTGTTTTCTTTTCCCAACTTACTGAAATTCTCCTCAGTAAATTCAATCCCTTGACAATTTGTGTTTTGCTCGAACAATGTTCTAGATGTAATACTCTCAACTTATAGTTTCAGCCGAACACATTTATACAGTCTGGGTTTTATTATTCTCATTCTAGAATATTTGACATTTTCAAAAAGAGAATTAACGAAATTGTGAAATTAAATATTGTTCGCCTTAATGCATATCACTTCTTTCACATTTCTTTTGAATGTTTCGTAGTACTTTATGCTTCCCCATTATGTTACCTATTTTCTGAAGATTATTGCATAAATCTTCCCAAATGGTTGGATATCAATATTCTTGTTTATAGTTACTAACGAGTGGTCTTCTTTGTTCATTTAATGATTAGAATATAACACAATGTTCATAAATATATTATTTTCTTGAACTTGTGACTTCAGAGTAAGAGAGATGCTTAAGTGATTGAGATTAATGAAAAGGTCCTCCAGAATTTTAATACTTTAAGAATGTTAACTTTGAATATCTTCCCCTCATTCCTTTTTTTCAGGGGGAAGAGGATGGTGGTGGGGAGTTTTGGGGAAGTTAAAAATATTGGTGACATTGGTGAAACTCCGTTAAGATAGCCAGCTTTAGCCAAAGACTTATAGAGATTCTGAATTTTGATTAAGATCTTACAAATGACAAGCCTAATAATGGTGCAAATTTTCAATTGTCATGCAGCAATATCAGGGAAGGTTGTCCAACGTGTTCTGGTAGCACATTGCTGCCAGCAGGATAGGCAGTTAAGCACCCAATACCGAATGGATTGTTTTACCCCTTATAGGAACAACTTCCTTCCCTACATAAGAGGGAAGTTGGCGTTGACTGACATCTCCACCATGCAATCTTGCACATTCTCAAAATTTAACCAAGGAATTGTTTTCTGCAATGGTCCGTACTAGACTCTCATTATTTCAGGTCGATGTTCTGTTTCAGGCTTTAAGCTCCTGGTCCTGACCTTTAATGCTTTACTGATCTAACCATTTGAATTTGCATCTTTATTCATTTTTCTTTTTTCAGTGTATTTGTGAATTTTCCAACTACCAGATCACTTTAATTTGTGATCCTGTTGTAAGCCCCAAACATTGTGTTCATATATTCATCCTTCTTGCAGCGGCCTCATCTGTCACCATCATCCCATCTGTCGACAAAGGTGCCTTTCTCAAGCTTCAAAATGGCAGGTCAGCTTGATGCTTGTTATTTTGTGTTTTTGAATGTGATCTTATGGGTGTATTGATTACATCATGTTGCATAATTAAGTTGTTAAACGTGCATCTCTGTCAAGGTGTGGATATCCATATAGTTGCTGGATTAGCTTAACTGTTAACAATGTTCCTATATTAAGTCTAATCATGCTTTTGAGGTTTCAATACCTTATAAGTGCCGCTGTATATCTCTGATTTCAGTGAGGTCCATAGAACAGGAGAAGTGTGGCTGTTAAGAATTCTCAATGAGGGAATCAGAGCTGTGAATAGCACTTGTGCTGCTTCATAAATTTTTTGCATGTAAAATCAACTCAAGAAAATTCCAATTCTTTTGCATAATGTTCAAGTTTTAATACTATTGACTACACTTCACTTTCTTGAGACTTCCTTTTCTTCAGTTATTTTGGTACAAGAGAGGCTGACGATCTTGCCTCATTGTACGTACTAAGCATTCCACTTTACAAGAGATAAGCTGGAATCTTTAGAAAATTCTTTGTAGCAAGTGCAGTCATGCTCCTCCATTTCTTGGTCAAACAAGAAATCTGGATCCATATGAATTGTAATAATAATGTTCCCAAAGAAACAAATACTTAGACATGATTCTTGATATTTTAAAGCTGTATGTGAATAAACTGCCGCAGGTTTGAGGACTTAAAATTTTTTTGTCTTAAAGTGTTGTGTGATTTGCACATTAGTGATTGAGATACAATTATATAACAAGTTACAAACAGAAATTATATTTGCAATTAAACAAGGTGACCTCTTCTTTCTGGCTTCCAAATGCAAATTGAGATTCAGGGGGGAATAAGAATCAGAGAATACGAAGAACATTTCTTAGCAAAAATTGCAGAATGCATTCAGTTGATGCTAGGGTCTTTTAAGCCTTCTTGCTTCTGTTGAGAACAAGTATGTATTCGCATGAATGGGTCACAGCATAAGATTTCCTTTTTTTCTTCTTTCCTGCTCTATATGTTTTATGATGGCATTGAGTGGTTCTGTTTGTAGTGTCTTTTGTTTTGTCTGTACTTTGATGATGCTTCACCAAAGTCTCCACTTCACATCCCCTTTGCTAATGCAGGTTTTTTGTCATCTTTTTGGAACAGTGATATTCGAGGTGTTGCTGTCGATGGTGTTGAGGGTGAACCTGTTAGCCTCACCGAACCAGTTACAGAAGCAATTGCAGCTGCTTTCGCTGCATGGTTGCTGGATAGAAAGAAGCCTGATGCCTCCAGGCGGTTGAAAGTTTCAATAGGCCATGATTCACGAATATCTGCACAGAAATTACTGGTACCGGTGCTTCATGTTGTGGTCTAATTTTGAGAATATGGATTAACATCAGTGTGAAATTCACATTATTTAGTTAACTACTTCGTCCCTAGTTTTAATGTTGTTTTAAATTAGTTATTTGCCGTTTGGTGAAAATGAGTGTGGGAAGTCATTCTTACCTGAAGAGAATAGTTGGGTAATGAGTAGTATATAAAAGGTAGGTCATCTAAATTAGTTAGAATGGAATCCAATGAACATCAGTGACTATAAAGATCCTTAAACTAGAAGAGGGCCATCAGCTCATCGCTTGCATAAACAATATTGTTGGGCATAAAAGTGCCATGTGGTATTTTGAAGCTTAAAAATCCAGAATCCTGCAAAAGCCTATCCTATATGTTAAAAATAAGTTTTCTTCAAGATGATTTTGGCTCTTCTGAGATAGCTGCTTCAAACTGTTTGTATCCCGTATCCTGAACTGGAGGATTCTGCTCCTCTATAAATGCTTGAACCTCTGTTTATTGCAGGGAATGCTTTCATTTGTTATGAGCTTTGGAAGTTAATGCTGCGTCTTTGAACCCCAATGGCATATTTTATATGCATGGATAGTTTACCCCTAAAGTTTTGACAAAGGGTCAAATGACCCTATGGCTATTGGTCTGTAGAAATATTGTTTCCTATGTTTGAGGTGTCAATTTAGATTTCTCCAATTGTCACCTAGACAGCTACAAATGATATGTTACTACTTTAGTCTTTCTAAAGTCTTGACCTATCTTCTGTTGCCAAAAGGCTAGTGAATGTGGCATGTTACTGGCAAATGTCTTTGTGGTTTAACGGCTTGCCTATCAATCTTCTAATAACTTCAATTGAATTATAATTAAATTTCAGGATGCAGTGTCTCGAGGTCTGGCTGGTTCTGGTGTTGATGTGATTCAGTACGGGTGCGTCAAGCTTTCTAATGTGTTCCAGTTCAAGTTTGTGCTAGATATTGCAATTTCCTTATGACTCTAAGCAAGCATATCTCTCAAAGAAAATAATTGATCACTTCTCGAAGTTGCTGTAAATTGTGAGAACAGCTACTTCCCTTTGTCCCATATCTTTCCAAATATAGAAATTTTTTCATACAATTGGTTCATAATAATTTTATGGAAGATGAAATATAATTTTAACCACTTCCTGCCAAGGCAATCAGTCAAGCATGACTGACCTGAATTTGCCTTGATCTGTCACAGA
The DNA here is from genome assembly GCA_014898725.1 of Jacaranda copaia. Lineage (NCBI taxonomy): Eukaryota > Viridiplantae > Streptophyta > Magnoliopsida > Lamiales > Bignoniaceae > Jacaranda > Jacaranda copaia. The sequence goes on along the minus strand of JACGDI010005322.1, from coordinate 21,109 downwards.
AGTGATGCCTTGTGATCAATCTGGTTTTGTCAATGGTTTTGTGTTGTTGAATGTGCACAGCTGACTTTATGAGGACTCATTTCAACCTCAGTTTTAATTAAAAATATCTGTTTTGGAAATTTGACCCTACTATTTATCTTAACTCTATAGCACCAGTACTTCCGTGAAAGTATACGTTTCTGAGTACTGCATAACATCAACTGGTTTGAAGAGTTGCAGAGAATTTTAAGCATTACACTTTAGAATCTGTGGCACCATGCCCAAATTAGTGCTGCAGGACTCCTTGTGTGATATTTACATCAGATTGTTAAAAGTTAAATCAACACCTGATGTATTGAAGTGAATGGAACATAAATAAGGCCACCTTGAGTGTTGTTGTGGTTGTGATAAATAACTCAGATGATTGGGGTGGGGGTGGTGTGTGGTTGTTACAGGTTAATATAAATCCCTGGTAAACAGAAAGTGCTAGTTGATTCAAATTCCTGTGTGCAGGATTTTCTTTCTTTTATTCCTTAGTTCCCTACTTCCCTGAGGGGTGGGTTGTGAGTGGGCAATTTGTGCACCCCAGGAAATCTGGTCTGAAACTGTTTCCAAGTAACCCAAAGAATACCTGATGCTTCCTGGCATGTTTGTGTATTTCCTTTTTTTTTTTTTTTCCTTTTCTTTTATTTTCCTTTTTTGGATGCATACCAGCACTCTGAAGTTGAGCCACTACACAATAATAATACTGTTAATAGAAGTTTTTCTTTTGTAGATTAGCATCCACACCAGCAATGTTCAATAGCACTCTGACTAAAAATGTAGACTTTTGTTGTCCAGTTGATGGATCTATAATGATAACAGGTAAATCTCTTTATTCTATTATATGTCAGATTTATCTGAACAGACCTGATAGCCAAGTCCAGCAAACCTTTTTGATGGACAGCAGAATTGGCTGATACTAATCTGTGCTCCATAGAAGACTCGGTTCCATCTTCAGATGTCCAAGTCTGAGTGGTTGTTATGACCACACGTTTTTTACAATCTAAAGTTTATGTTAGCTTTTCAAGGTGGAACTTTTAGTGATCCTTGTATCTTTTCTGCAAACAGCAAGCCATCTTCCCTACAACCGAAATGGGTTTAAGTTCTTTACAGATGCTGGTGGGCTTGGCAAAGTGGATATCAAAGACATATTGGAGCGTGCTTCTGATATATACAATAACTTCACCGATGAAGGTCTGAGGGAAGCAGAAACAAGAGCAGCACAATCTGTGAAAAGAGTGGACTACATGACTGTTTATACATCTGATCTGGTAGCAGCAGTTAGAAAAGCTGCAGGGAACGTAGGTATGCCTTTCTATGCTCCTCCATATGATGATTGTGTTATGTGTAGCACCAGGTTAATTGTATAGAAATAATGAAGTTGAATATCAACACTCTTATGCCAGTAGAGGATGGTGCCTTATGTGATATGGTGCCATTCTACTATTCTTACTTGGGTTCTTCCCCTACTTTCATTTTATAAAAAGCTACAGATTATGCTTTTAGATTTTTATGCACGCAATTCACTTAACCTGTTGAAATCCATTCTCTTGTGATATAGTCATCTCTTTGCTGCAAAGTCATGCTTTCTCATCCTTGTTACTTTTCCAACTTTCAGAGAAGCCTCTGGAGGGATTCCATATAGTTGTTGATGCAGGAAATGGAGCTGGAGGATTCTTTGCTGTAAGTTGGGAATGTTAAACATGTTTTTCCTTAGTTTCTTCCCTGTTTTCTGTTCAGGCTCTTTATTGGATTTAAACATGAGAAAAAACAGAAAAAAGGAGGAATCAATTGGTGAGCATGCAATAATGCATAGTGAAGAACTTATGATATTCGATTAGTAAATGAATATTTTTTCCACAGAATTTATGGCCTTGCAAGTTCTTAAAATCTCTGCTCGGTAAATAGTGTTCAGATTCCACCTACATGTGCATTGCTGCCAGGAGTGTCTTTTTACCTTGAAACATTGACTCTCAAGAACAATGATGGGTATCATCACCCTTCTTTAATGTTCTTGGGAGAGAAGCAATCTCTTGCCAATTTATCATGGATACTCATTGGAGTTTTAGTCAACTCATAATGAGTCTTTCCATATAGATATATGCAAACATCTAGAAGATGCTTCTTGTTGTAAAGCTGTGCCAAACATCGTTATCTTGCACAAGAAAGCATGTGGTAAAGGTGTCCATTCCATATTTCTAATAGTTGCTTTCCACAAATGGTTCATCAGGGGAAAGTGCTCGAGCCTCTGGGAGCTATTACTTCTGGAAGTCAGTTCCTAGAGCCAGATGGTAAAACTAATTCCAAATATTTATATGTTATGTTCATTATGTTACAATGTTTTAGATCCAAATCACAAAATTGTGTCTTTTCCAGGACATTTTCCAAATCATATTCCAAACCCTGAAGATAAGGAAGCAATGAGAGCTATCACTCAGGCTGTACTTGACAACAAAGCAGATCTGGGCATCATCTTTGATACTGATGTTGATAGGTAGCAGTTTGCTGGCTTTTGTTGAATTCCTTGTACATCAACATGCTGGTTTTTCTTATAAAAAATGTTATTGGGTATCTTGGTCAGATCTGCTGCTGTGGACTCCAGTGGCTGTGAGTTCAACAGAAACCGTTTGATAGCCCTTATGTCTGCTATTGTCTTAGAGGAAGTATGTTTTCCTGTTTGGCATGTTTTGCATTTTTGTAATTGTGCCTAAATCTGAAATATTTTCCATTTTGTTTTGTCCAACCAGCACCCTGGGACTACTATTGTCACTGATAGTGTGACGTCGGATGGATTGACTACATTTATCAAGAAGAAGCTGGGTAAGATTTGTTATTACTGAATAATGATGTGTTTTGGAAGCTAAATTTTTGGGAAAGAAGCTGGGTAAGATAAGTAACTAAATGATTTATGTGTTTTGGCAATTAGCATATTCACAGTAAATTAATCTTTACAGGCGGAAGGCACCATAGGTTCAAAAGAGGCTACAAAAATGTGATTGATGAAGCTATTCGTTTGGTAATACTCGTTTTTGAATTATTTTTCTGGTCATTTTTTAACTTTGATCAGGAATTGATTGTGTTATAATTAGGATTTGTGAGCAGTAAATTTTCCAGCACCTTGTGACTTTTTAGGGGTCCAAGTATTACTGTGATATTTTGCTTTTGAGTTCCATCCTCGAGAAACTGCGCAAGGAAAAAGAATTTGGTTCTTAATGTAATAGAGTGATTTATAGCATGTTAGCAGTCATGAAACCATTTTTCAGATTTTTGAAGCAACCCCCCTCTGTGTTCATATGTTGTAAGGAGATGAACTTGCAACTAGTCTAAAATTGTATGAAACTATCTTTTCGTTTTTATTCATAAAGTGGATATAAACTAAAATGAAGTCATCTGTTTTTTTTAAAAAAAAAAAAGAAAAAGAAAAAGGAAAGAGAGGTATCATTACCTCCTAACAGAATCAACTTCCTACTGTTGAACACTTCAAATGTGTTATAATCTTCAAATTTGATATTAAAGACGATTTGCGCCTGGTTGAATTCTTACAGAACTCTGTTGGAGAGGAATCACATTTAGCTATTGAGACCAGTGGCCATGGAGCTCTTAAGGAGAATCATTGGCTTGATGACGGTGCATATCTCATGGTAGGATTCTGTTTCAACCCCACCCAGAATACTTATTTTCTATATATGATCAAAGCAAGTGGTTGAATTCCTCGAGTTACTCCTCATTCTTTGCTTCGTTAGCTTTTTGAGTCAATAATCTTGTTGAAATTTCAATATCGTTTATTCTTCTTTGCTCATATACTTATCACTACTCATAGGTGAAGCTTTTAAACAAACTCGCATCGGCTAAGGCTTCTGGAGTAGGTGGGGGCAGCAAGGTTCTTACTGACTTGGTTGACGGTTTAGAGGAACCAGGTTTTGCTGTTGAACTGAGACTTAAAATTGACCAAAATCATGCGGATCTTAAAGAAGGGTAAGCTTTCTATACCTTGCCGCCTAATGCTGTAATTCTTGATTGCTGATTTTAACAGTGTTTTCAGATCTTTCCGTGCATATGGGGAGGCCGTGCTACAACATTTGGCAAATGTCACTGATTCAGATCCAAAACTTCAGAAAGCCCCTGTTAACTATGAAGGAGTAAGTTGCAATAATTGGTTTAACAAAAATATCACGATTTCATTATTCAACTTCTACATTTTCTGCAAGTGACATCTATAAGTGTTGATGTTTTTGATGGGATTCACCAACTACGGTCTCCACTTTGCTTTATAAAACAGGTAAGGGCGTCTGGCTATGGGGGGTGGTTCCTTGTGAGACTCTCGCTTCATGACCCTGTTTTGCCCCTTAATATCGAGGTGACAATTACAGCCCAATTGGATGTGTTTTCATTTTCATTTTTTGTTTTCAATATTTTCAAGAATTGATAGTTATAGTTTTTAAAATGAAAATAAGATTGCATTGGGATATTTTGTCTAAAAATAATGATAGGGTAATTAGGGTAGGTATACTGTTGAAAATTTAGGTGGCTATAATTTTTTATATTTAAAAAGATTTTTTTAAAATATATTTATATTTTATTAATTTTAAAAAAGATTGTGTGTATTTTATGTCAAATTGAATTTGACTTTGATTGATGTGGAAATAGATTGATAGAGTATGTTTAGGAGAAATTGAAAATGAAAATAAAAAATATTATCAGTGACATACGTATAAGTGGATAGTTTTCAATTTTGAAATAGTGACGAAAATGAAAGCAGCTTTGAAAATAAAAACAAACGGCCCGTTAGTGTACCATTCAGCTAAGTGTTATATGATTCTTTAAATGCATGAAAACCGATAGCTAATAGCCCAATTCTACAGGCACCAGGCAAAGATGATGCTGTGAGGCTCAGTCTTGCGGTTCTTTCTGCTGTGAGAGAGTTTTCAGCTCTCGATACTTCTGCTTTGGACAAGTTTATCCAAGCGTAGTCGAGGCTTGCCCCAAGTTGTTTTGTTCCGTCCGTTCTCTGCTGCAACAAGGGGCCATCCTGGCTTAGCATACAATGTGGTAATCATAGGATGTCACTGTCGGAAAATAAAACAAAGATGTTAAAATCAAGAACTCTTCGCTGCAATTTTGGCCGGTTGGTTTTTACATGAGAGAACCCCCAAGTACGAGTTGTTGAGTAAATACCCTTGTAAGAAACTCATGTTAATTGTCTTTCTCAGTGCACGATTTGAGAATTCTCGACATATGGTAAAGATGGCATCGTAGAATCCACGTGGGATTTTGATGATACATGGATGATTATGATTGTCTCGGATTCTTTAGATCTACACACCCTGAGTATTTTTCTACAAATGTTTCCAGGTACTGTTTTGTTTTGTCCATGCTTACAGTTGTAGCATGATGGATGCTTTTTGCATTACATTTATCTCCCATTTTAAAAGGTCAATGTAGAATTTGATTGGATTGAATTTCTTTAAATCGAGTCTAAACAGTTGAAATTTATTTTAAATGTTTAGTTTCAAGATTATATACTTTTGGTGTGATTGATGGTCATTGACATCTTTTTAAAATTATAATCATCAAAATTCTTAGAGTTAGAATAATTATTCAATGAAATGATAATTTAATTATTTTTTAAAATTTTTTAAATTAAGGACGAACTGATGAATTCATATGTCACATTTACCCAAACAATTATTTAATAAATTGATAATTTAATTATTTTTTCTTTTAATCTTTTAAGTTGAAGATAAAACAAGATCTTTTTAAAATTATAATCATCAAAATTCTTAGAGTTAGAGTTATTATTCAACGAAATGATAATTTAATTATTTCTTAAAATTTTTTAAATTAAGGACAAACTGATGCATTCATATATCACTCATTGATGAGTAGTGTATTTCCAGAATTGTAACATATTCATGACATATAAGCTATTAATATGTTGTTTGGCAGAATTGTAACATTTTCATGACATATAAGTTACTAATACGCTGTTCCCAAACGTAAATTTTCAATAAAGCAAACTTTCAGAAAATTTTTTTATAAACATAAAAAATAGGGAGAAGCATTTGATAAGACAAAAGGTACAAATGCTTGCGGGACTACTACAATTTTTGGAAAATAGCATCAAATCCCAAACTTTTCACTTCATCATTCAATTAGCAAACTCATTCCTCAGCACTCTTCCATCCTTACACCCACACACAAAAAGAACCTCATACTCATAGCAAATCTTAACAGCTTTCAATAGATCACATCTCATATAACAAGCTAATCTTACATGGTACAACACACAACCTAAAATTTTTCAAGGTACAACATACACAGCCAGAATACTTACAGTTTCACCAGATGCAACCTGTCCAAACATCTAAATATACAAGTTATGTCCACTTCACTTTCTCTATCGCAGTTAACGTGTCATTTGAATATTTTAGCTTTCCAAAAATTACATTAGAGCTTGTCAGAGAGTTAAAGGAGTTTCATCATGAAGTTGAACTGCATATCAGCTGAAAGTTTCGGTTGTGGCCATATTGCTCCTTCGGGCACCTTAATGCATTTGAAACCTTGGCTTGCATACAACTTTGTGGCTCCAATGTTGTTAAGGTCACAGTGTAATGCAATGGCACGGCAACCCCACGTTTTAGCTTTTGCCTCTGCTTTAGCAATTAGCTTCTTTGCTATTCCCTTCCTACGGAACCTTTCTCGGACAGCAACATTTGATATGTATGCAATTCCTGTCCTGCCCACAATGACAACTTACTTATTTTGGGTGTTTAAAATGTGGTCTCAATGGTTTTATGAACAAGAGAGTTTTCTGCGTTCCGGTTTATACAGCAAAAGCTAATGCAATTACTGTTCTAGAGAAGATCAAAGAAAGGTTATGTCTCCACCTTGTAGGCAATTTTTGAACATATATTGTCACGCCCCAGGTCTGCGTATAAACTTTGGCTAAAGAACCCAGCTCTCATAGACTAGAAACTAAAAAATGAACATTTTATAAGTTTTGGTTAAAGAACCCATGTGCAACCATTAGATTTCCTTTTTGGGCAAGCTCTTCATAGCCCACTTTGAGGTTGCACAGACTTGGGAAACTGGAGTGTGACGTGTCTATTAAACTGTAATGAATTAAAGATCTGATATAGTTTGGATCTTATTATTCCGCAAGTACAATTTAAACTGAGCATACTGAAATTTCACAAAGGGTGAAACTAATTCTCTACCTTACTTTTCTTACTTTTTCAAGCAGTACAATGTTGTACTCTCATTAATAAGCTAGAAGGTCTTTAACTTTTGTCATGCCAAGGAGATAGTACAATCAATAAGTTAATGACCAACACTGACACTCTTTGTGTAATTTTCATGTACTCCGGTGATACGATAGCAGATTGAGTCTTTTAAAGAAAGCGGAAGATTTTAAGGAACTTCCGTCTAATCAAAAGACATGCATTAAAGAAATAGTGGGGCAGGCTTGGGGGGGAGCCTTGTAAACTTGGTTTGCATTGAGAAGCAGCCAACCAAACAATTTCCTATTAGAGAACACAACCACATAGATACATGTCTACATAGTAATGCATCCAATCTCTTTTTATAGATTTTGACCACATCCTGAGTTCTCATTCGAGTAAGAGCTGGATCACTGGCTAGATAGAAGACTAGATAACCATGAAGCATTTTCTAAGTGACACAAGGGTATATGGGAATTTGGAACTTGCACGTTCAAAGGGAATCCTATTTGAAACTTAAGGGCCCGTTGGTTTTATTTTCATTCTCATTATTTATTTCCATCAATTTCAAAATTTAAAAAGTTAATTAGTGAAAATAAATTGATAATGAATTTATATTTGGATAGATCGTTGAAAAAGTAATAATTATGTTAGATTTAGTAGGTTGTAGGTGAAAGATAGTAATAATGATAATAAATAGAAAAAATATATATGTTATTGGAGAATGTGCTTTGAGAATAAAAATTAAAATATGTTGGATGAAAATATGTATAAAGTGATATGTTTTCATTTTTAAATAATAAAAAATATGAAAATTGAGTTTGAGAATGAAAACAAACTAGCCCTAAGATTGCCTAAAGATGGACACTGCTTGAGCTTAAAATATATCTAGAATAATTTGATTCTTCTTAGTTGAGATATAAAACATAGTACCAAATTTTGATTATCTCATATAGATCTAAAAGTCAATAAAGGTCCACAGGTTGCCGGAACATAGCTGATGAATTACTGAAACAGTAAAAAGCAGTAAGGGATTTCTCAAAGTCTTTC
>JACGDI010005321.1:368255-382622 GCA_014898725.1 Jacaranda copaia | reverse complement strand
TTATCCCATATCACTTGTTATTGAGCATTCTAACAACTTGCAACAATCATTTTAGACTCATAATTAAAATGGACTTATCGAATAATTAATTAATTTAACAACATTGTCATTACCTTTATGTGTATGAAAATTTTGAATTCTGACAAAATTTTAATATTTTTCCTATATAAATAATAATAATAATAATAATAATAATAATAATAATAATAAAAATGACCCAATTCCTATGTAAATAAAAACAACATATAACTAGTAATACTGGCTAGAAGAGGTTGATTATTTGACCAAAATTATTTTATCGATTATAATTGAATCTACTAATTAATGCAATTAAATAATTTCTTTTTCGAGTACGCAAAAAATTATGAGCCTTTTGTTGAATTTTTTGCAGAGCCCACAAAGTCTATATTAATTAATAATAATTAATATAAAGATTGATTGTAATCAAATAATGCAGCAAACGCCACTTTGGCCTTGAGGTGTGGCCTTGCCTAATATCAAGTTTTAGGTTTGAATAACAACCACGTGGATTATGATTTGTCCTTTTATTTTTTCATTTAATAATAATTAATTATTTTTGCAACTCGTGGTTCCCATGACACGTATGAAGAATTATAAATTATTTAGTCCATATTTGAATATTCATTGTGATACAAAATCGAATAATTATTATATTGATTTTTGATAATTTTTTATTATAAAAAATTCAAATTCTAGAATGTGTAATGTTATTTGTTATTATTAAAATATTTCTTTGACAAAATTAAGTAATTTTTTTATTTTATAATTATTCAAAAAAGTAAAATTAATTGATAAATATTTATCGTTATTAAAAATTGACCAATTATTAATTGATACTCTTGGTTCACATTTACATGTTGAATTGACATTGTATAGAGTTAGATTATTTAATTTTTTCCGCAATTTCATTATATTGATTTTTGAGATAAAAAAATGGCATTGTAAGAGTTAAATGCATGTCGCTTGATGTTATTAAAATAATTTTAAAATTTTAAATAAATTGTATGCATAAAAAATCATGTTCACATATTTGATCATGTAAATTTTTATTAGAAAATAAATTTTATTTTCAAAAGTAAAATGTTAGAATCCTATAAACTTTTTTAAAAGATACGAGGAGTTTTTAATTTATTTTTAAAAGGCTAACAAATACTTATAATTTTAATTATATTAATTATAAAATTACAATACTAACATCTTATAAAATTCAAAATTATATTTTATTCAAATACTTTCAAATTTTAAAATAAAATATAACGTTATAATTTTCAAAAATATTTTTTAAGATACATAAATTTATATAACATTTTTAATAAATTTAGCTCCAAGTCATGTTCCACATGGAGTAGTTAAGAGGCTTAACTCTTAAGGCAGTTTATATGTTGTTTTTCTCTCGAAATTTTTTTATAAAGACAAAATTTTTACCACATATATTTATGAAATTAGATTTTTTATATTTGGCTACAAATTTAATCATTATAAATATTCAAGCTAGAATGATTGGAGAATTATTTTTATAAAAAAAATTCTAAAATAAAATCCAACAATGAAAAGAAAAATAGTTCTTTGCGTATTCCTATTAAATGTTGACAGGTAAAACGCTGTTAGGTGTTTAATTAGCCTAATTAATGGTTTAATTAAGAATTAGACTGTCCCGATTCAATGAACCTATGCCGAATTTTGTAAATCTTCCAGTCAATTGCTTGGTCCGGTTATTAATTCGGTTCTAATCCTCTCAATTTCAGTGGTAGGTCCACCTGGACCAGATTCAAGTATTCATTACAGCAATTTAAGCGAGTAAAAGTGTCCGGGTTCAATGAACCAACTGTTTTTCAAAATTTTAACATATCTGGACACACTTTCATTCTCTATTCCATTCTATATTTTATTTTTTATTTTAATTTATTCTATTTATATAAAATATATTAATTTTAAAATAATTATTTTTATAAAAAAATATTTAATACATATATCATATATTTATAAAATAGAATAAAAATAGAACAGAGAATTTAAACTAATGTGGACTATATAGATTTTCTACATTTTACACTGCACACATTTCACACAATAAATTCTATGATCCCTTTTTTAAGCAATTTTAAAATAAAAATTTTCTAGTAGTCTATTGAGTATTTAATAAATATAACTTTTTTTTAGTGCGTTACTTTTCAATATACTTTTAATCTATGAAGGGCTACATCTCGATGAGATCTAAATTATTTAAAATTAATTTATAATTTGAGATTGGATAACATGTAACTTTTTTTAAAAAGGTTTTAAAAATATTTATTAAAACATATAACGATGCAATGATTATGATATTATTTTATGATTTGTATAATTTTATTTATTTTTTGGTATCTATCACCTTTTGAAATTCAACAAACTTGCAACTACAATATATTTTGAAATTAAATTATAATTTAAAAGTTTGGTTTACTATCACTGTCACTATAATTTGTTTGTAAATTTAATTTATCTATTTATTGTTACAGTTTGAAAATAATAAATTAATAAACACAATATATCCTTAAAGTTTGAATTATAAATTAATTTAATATTACTATAAAACTATTTTGTCACTATAATTTATCTATGATTGTTATGATCTTATTTTCTCAATTTGCATTACATTCTGAAACCCTACAAGCTTGCAACTACAATATATTTTGGAGTTAAAATTATAATTTGGAAATATTATTTAATATTACTATGAAACCATTCCATCAACATAATTTGTATGATTTTTGTAATTTTATTCTATTGACTTATACAACAATTTAAAAATTAATAAACACATACTTTATCCTAATATGAACCTTGAATTTTAATATAAATATTTAAAAAAATTATACTCTAAAAAATGTAATTTTATACTTTAATGTTTGCATTATTACATTTTTTTCTCACTACTTTTCTTGATTCAAACATAGTATTAAAGTTAATAATATTTATCAAAAAACATATTTATCTTAAAAGTTATAAATGATTTTTCCTTATAAAAATTTATAAGTGAAGATAATTAAAGCAAATTGTATGAATTATATTATATGGTAGATAATGTCAAATCAATTCATCATTCATAAATATATTTTTTTATTTATATAAATATATTATTATGTATCCAATCAAACACAGCATCCATGGGAAGTCATAACTGACAGCGCCAATTCTAGTAAAACACGATTTTCCTCGTCCCAGTATTAATACATCGCGATTTTCCCCATCGCCTCCGTCCCCCTCGCACCGACCAACGAACAGTTCACAGACGAAGAGAGAGAGAGAGTTTCAGAAATCGAAAGAAAATTTCCAACTCTCTCTCTTTCTGATTCTTTATACTCTCCCGACAGACAGCTTCTACACTGTCTCTTATCCTTGTTTTTGTCCCTGTAAGGATGTTTTTTTTGGATTATATGTTATTGGATAATGCAAGTGGATTAATCTGATTGGTGTTTCGATTTCTGTGCAGAACTTTTTTCCAGCACAAAAGGAGAGATGGTGTTCTGGGTTTTTGGCTATGGGTCGTTGGTGTGGAACCCAGGATTCGAATTTGATGAGAAGGTGATTGGGTTCATTAAGGATTACAGGCGTGTATTTGATCTTGGTATGTTTTTCGTTGAAGATTTTGTAATGCTGTATGTGTTATTCACATTTACTATTCATGGGAAACCCCTCCATGCTTAGTGGTGTCTTTGGAAAAATGCATTGAGAAACCCCTCCATAAATTTTTTGAAAAAAAAAAATGTGAGACATTTATTTTTGATGATTTTCATGTAAAATATTTTGGGTAGAAACGAGGATTTTTTTGAGTGAACAAAAACCCAAAAAGTTCTTAAACGTTTGGCTTCTCTTTTAAGGGAATGAAAACATTCTCCCACAACCACATCAAACATAGCTCTAGTGGGTGCTATTTGTTTAATGGGATGGGCTTTTGTGCGTTTGACTTACTTTGAGGCATTTCAAGTAAATTTTTGGAGTACAAAATTCTTTATGTGAACCTTGTCCATTTGCTGGAAGTGGCTTATTTTGGTGGCTTAAGTGAATTGTGAATTCCACAGTGCCGATGTTGGCAATTTTTTATTCATTTAATTTGCTAGAAAATGTTAGGGGTTGCTGATTCGTGATTCTTCAATACTCTTTTTCTTGTTAACTTGAAGTTTGGAATGACTAAATTCTGATGTATTATTAGTTTACTTATGTTTACTTTGATGTGATTCAGCCTGCATTGATCACAGGGGAACGCCTGAGAGCCCTGCAAGAACCTGCACCTTGGAACAGGATGAAGGATCTGTTTGTGTAAGTTGAAGGCTTTATTTTCTGTTGAAGCATAATGCAAATGGTTTTCTAGTTAAGCAATATTCATTTACTTTTCCTAGCTTCTTGCAAAGATTTTCTCTGCTGATGCTATGAGCCCCATTAGATAAGGGGAACACCACTTTTTCTTACATTTACTGCTGTGAATATGTTGTTTTTGGTAATATCCATTGTCTGACAATGCAAAGTGTTGGTTCTAAATATATTGAGTTATCAAGATTTGATGAAATGTTGAGAATCTTAGGCCAAAAATGCCAGCTTTATGGTCCTCTATTGTCCTGTTTCTGATATATGGACCTTTGATGAATTTGAGAATTGGCTTTGACGTGTGATTCATTGGCTTTTAGTGGGGAGCTGCCTACTGTGTGCGTGGAGGGCCAGAGAAAGAAAAAGCAGCGATGGCGGTATGCCCCATGCTTCATCTATTTGGTTAAACTGTTGACTTTTATTCTGGAATATACGTTGAATCTAATTTTCTACTATTATTTTGACAGTTAGATATATCATAGCACTATTCTCACCGTTGAATTTTTCATGTTATGTTAGTATCTGGAACGAAGAGAATGCGAGTATGATCAGAAAACTTTGGTAGACTTTTTCAAAGTGAGTTGTTTTTGAGCATTTTAGTTTTCATTTCTTTATGAACATTTGGACATACAGAAGTTTTCAACTACTGCTGACGATATGTTTCTCTGTTTAATTCAGGAAGGTGAACCTGAGCAACCCTTATTAACCGGAGTGATAGTGTAATTATTTTTTTTTCCCTGTTATTCTTTCTTGCTTCCATCTGAAATTAGCCATCAACGGTTTTAAATCTTGAATTGTCATGATTTTTATTGACATCCATCAGATAAGAGTCTTCAGAAACGTGCCTTTTTTTATATTGAAAATAAAATTTATCTTCCTTTCCGTTGACTCAAATCTCTTCCGTTTCAAGGAATTGTTGGGTGCAACTTCTCTTGTAAGATAGATGTCTCAAAATTGCAGGTTCACATCCACGCCTGACCGGATATCAAACAAGTACTATTTAGGGCCGGCGCCCTTGGAGGAGATGGCGAGGCAAATTGCAACGGCATTTGGTCCTTGTGGGAACAACAGGGACTATCTCTTTTTATTGGAAAAGGCCATGTTTGATATTGGTAAATATTTTTTAATTTGCTCTCTTGCTGAACTTTAAAAGATTCTCTCATGGAGTTAAGAAATAGTTCCTCTGTCTGATCAGGACATGAAGATGACTATGTTATCGAGCTGGCAAACGAAGTGAGGAAGGTTCTTGGAGCAATTGGTGGAAATGTCCCCAAGGAAAGCAAGAAGTTATCCAGTCCGTCTGATGTCCCTCTCAAGTCCAGTTTGTCGCCCCTCAAATTGGCGCCGTTGACTGAAGCAATTGCTATGGATTCTTGAATGCTGCTAACTGAGGATACAATTGAAACATGAAAAGCTTGTTTCTAACAAAGTTGCTATGCTGATTTAGACATTCTTTTTCTTTCACTTGGTTGATTAGTTCTGAGCTTTAATTAATGATGCTGGATTATTAGGGTAGGGAAATTGAAAGAGCGAGCTAGCAGTGGCCAGTGGTGAATCGGCTAACTGACTTCTGCTTCCACAGACATAGTGAAATGTGATTCTCGTTCTCTCGGTTTGGGTTTATGTTGTTACTGTTGGCGTAGAATGGAATGGACAACTTTTATCTTTATTACAAAAAAAATTCTTGGGTCCGGAATTTCTTGGATTCTTTTATGTTTCTTTAAAAGATATTTATGTACGAAATTTAGTTTTTAGTATTCTTTTTCAAGAAAAATATGTTAAAGGGATACTTGAAAACTATGTCGAAATTCTTAATATTTTGTAACATTGTAAACACATTCTATCTTAATTGTACTGTCTAGTCTAAAAAGTGAGATATGAAATTTTCTTTATTCATAATTAAAAAAGTTACTATGAATTTTTTCAGTTCAAAAAAAAAAAAAAGATGTTACTAAGGATTTTCTCGCTATTTTCATTTGTAAAATATTATAGTTTAAAAAGTAGATTGTTCATTTTATTTACACATGTAACCACATTAAGAATTTTTTTAAATTTTAAATTTTAATTTTTTTAAAGAATATTACAAATGATAATTTTTTATTTTTTTAATAAATTATTTTTTTTATTTTTAAATTAAATAAATAACATACAAATTATATAAAATGTACATAAAATGCATAAAAGTGCAAAAAAAACTTATTTAGGGTCCAACGAAACCTCCCCTATGCAAGGGGATACTGACAAATTTTGAAACTTTTATGTATAAAAATGCAAGAATCAAGGTCAAAATGAGAGTATTAATATTATTTCTCTGCTAAAAATTTGTTTGCATTGATTGCAACTAAAAGCGCGACATTTGACATATAAATCGGGCTTTTCAACGCATCCAGCGCTCTACAACATTGAGTACGTTATTAATTGTGTGAGAAAGAAAGCTCTAACTACTTTAAACGAGAGATATGAATCGGAAGTTCGGTGGCGGGAAGCAACCGACGGGGACTCCGTCGTTGGCATGGTCCTGCGTTGTCGTCGTCGCATCGCTTCTCGCCGGCGCTTCCATTGTGCACAATATCTACAAGCCTGATTTGGTACGTCTTCCTCTTGCTTCCTCTTCATCTATATGGTTTTGGAAGTTCTACAACCTGTTCGACGAAATGCCCCTCGGGATTGTTCTTTTAATTTTTGTAATGCGGTTTGTGCAGACACTCCCTCCGGTGGAAAAGGTAGATGCGAATAGGCAAGAACAAGTGGAGAAGCTATGAACCCTGCTGCCCAGAGTTTTTACGTGAGTTGGGATGCTCCAGTGGTAGTCTTTACATTTTTCCCTTTCACTTGTCTTCAGGGGTGAAGAAGTGGGCTCTAGAAGTACTACTAATTAAGTCAAGAGATTTAATTGTATAAAACATTGTTTTATGATGTTTTTGCAACGTGCTTTTTGAACTGTTTCAACTAAAAATCTCTTAATTTCGATTCTTTTGGAGTCTGATGGAGTGATCAATGAAATAGATCATACTCTTTCAATCAAAGAGATTAAGAATTGCAGGATGGAGGCCCTCTGTCCTTTGTTAAGTCATTGTGGCTCAAACACAACTGGAATCTTGTTGGAATGTTGTTGGGTTAAATCATTTCTAGCATAGAGATAGATATATGTTGAATGAATTTCATTGTGTCATTCCTGGCGGTAATATGATTCATTTTTAAGAAATACAGTAAGGTTAATGCTTCATATGCACTGCATCTGTGAAAAGTTAAGCATATTTCTGAATCATATTCTTCCACCATTGTCGCATTACAGTGCCCCATTACTGAAGCACCAAAAGGGAGCCAAAAGTCCACATACTATGTAGAAAGTATTACAGTTACCACTGGAAAGTAAATTAGCTTACAGTGTAGGTAAAGGTTGCAAAAGCACCATGCTGAAGCTGATATCACATGATGAAACTTCTCCAACACAGGAAAGACCCTTTCATTTTCTTCTGGCAAGTTATCAGACTGTCTAATGCTGTTGAATTGTGTTGGTGTCTAATCCTTTCAACTTTACAACAGACTGCACACATCTCTTCAGTGTATGCAATTCTCAAATTCCACGCCAATATTATCAATGATGTGAAATCAAAGTCGAAATACTAGTTGAATAAGGATATGTGCAGTATTTGGTACCGTTGAGGAAAAGCATTGGTTCATGACTAATTGAGAGGCTGCATACAAATTATCCGTTACTTTTTAATGGTAGGATCTGAGTATTATGCAATTGACTTTCTTTTTTTTTTTTTTTTGGTAGGTTGGACTTGAGGAATATAGCTGAAGGACTCATGGATCATGTTCATCTCAAGTAGGAATAATAAAGATCATGGGCTTTGACTGGAAATGTGGTGGTTGATATCATTTGTCTGAATTGTCACACCCTTTGTAAATGTTCTCCACCAAAAGCTTGTTCTTTGATTCGTTGTTAGCACTCAATACAAGTGAAAAGAAGTGTAACCTAGAAGCCGAACAATTTCTGCTGAGACGACAGTGAATAAATCTTTCTTGACCTCTACATGCTTAAAGCTACGCTTGGTAATAGGCAAGTTTGTTTTCTTGATTAATTTATGCTGCATATGATCTAAGTCGTGAATTTTAATTCTTGATTGGCAGCTTGTAAAATATTCAAGCTATGGAACCAATATAGGATCTACACCGAGATATTAATGGTCATTTTAAATTTGGATACAATGAAATAGACACAGAGATGAGAAACAGATTCTCTACTCAACAGTCATTATGAACCCCTTATGTTTGAATTCATTCAAAAGTTTTTTCCTCAGAAACAGATGAGACACAAGGCTTTTGAAAAGCATAGTTTCACAGAACGTTTTCTCCTCTATAAAACTAAATTACAAACAAATGCCACCAAAATGAAGCTTGAGAGAGGAAGTAGCAGTATGGAGGTAGATATATTTTTTAAGGATTCAGGCGCCTCTCTATCCCGAGTGTATGGCCAAACAAAATCTAGAGAGAGGCAAAAATGGAAGAGAACAAATAAATACATCTCTAATTTCAAAAGTACAATGATGCAAGGATCCTTCACCACCAACCCCCAGCAATTTCAGGAGCCATCTTTTGACAAGTCTAGTAGTTGATTTGTTGCAATCCTATTGAGTGCCAGTAGTGGGAAACCCACAACTTCCAACTTCTGGACAGAGCAAGTAGCAGAATCACACCACCAGAAAAATGACCAGTTTCTAAGTCACTGGCTCAGGTTTCAACCATTGGTTCAGGACCAGATGACTCGGCCTGAGATCTGTTCGATTGTCTAATAGAATTGAAAAGAATATCCTTGATGACCTAGATGAAAGAAATAAACAAGGTACTGATCAGTCCAATCATAAAGCCTTTTTTTTTTCCAGCTGTGATACAGGATGTTGTATTTATGGGAAGGCGAGGATCAACAGTAGAGGAGAGAAGGCAGTTACACTTACCTGTGACATCAAACCATGAACCTGCTCCACAGTTATCTTTGCACTATCGCGTGTGATCTTTGTGAGTTGAGATTCCTCCTGAAAAACAGCATGAACAGAGCCACTTCTAATGGGAGTTGAGTTAAAAAGCAGAATAACAGGGTGTTTGATGGCCAAAGAGCTCTATCAAGGATGAGGAAAAAATTGAGAACGGTATAGGCAAAAAACTCAGAACAGATGCTCCTCATCCTGTAGATGGGACACAAATCTCGCCTTAGAATTGAGATATCTTATTCTTGGTTAAATATTTGGAGATGGCAATCTAACTGTTAATAAGCATTCAAAATAATGAAACTATATTCCTCTTACAATCAATTCAATCATTGCATTCATACAAGACAACAGTTTCTGAATTTATGAGTGGGAAAAAGGGAATAATAAACACAAAACTTGTCTTGAGAATGACAGAGTTTGGAACCAATCACATAAAGATCACTTTAGCATTGCACCATAATATGTTGGATGTCAAATTCTGTTGTGATACAGTGAAAGCAATGAGACTGAACACCAATTTACCTTCAATTAATGAAATGAGGACTAGCTCCATTTAGTTAACCATGAAATTCAACATCCTCTGCCAATCAAGTTTTCAAATTTGACATGAAATTAAAGCATGGTGTGTATCAAACAGCTTCAAAGAGAATCAAAACGCAAAACAACAAGAAATCTACATCACCAACAACCAAAGCAAACATAATGGAAAAAGGCTCGTAGAGTTTCTCAAATCTTGTGCTCAAAGACTTCAAAAACACTGGGAATTGATTGGCTACAGCTATGCGCATCATAACAACAACCATCAAATGATGCAAAGTTAGACAAGTCCGTATGGACCGTATCAGAGGTTTACGAATGAAGTACTTGAAATGAAAAAGGGTGTTAATTGTATAAAACGTAAGGCAACATAGAAAATAAAGCAACAGCATATTCCAACTAGGGTTAGCATTAAAAGGAAGCAAAATGCTGTGGTGAGAATAATAACAGACCTCTTTCTTCCGTTGAGGAGCTGCTATCAAGGACCCAAAGCGTGAATGAGACAACTGATTTTCAGCTTGCTCTATTTTCTCAGCTGCATGAATGAGAGGCATAATAAACTGACATCATATCGAGTATCTGAGGGTTCTGTACGCTGGCAATGACTAAAAGGACAGGCTTGTCCTGCCAACAAATGATGTTGCAAAGAAATTGAATGCTTGCATACTAAAAAGAAAATTACCTAAATCTGAGATTTGACCAGCAACATAGTCTCCGTTTCCAAGCAAAGGAGAAGAAGAAAGGGTGTTCACCCAATACTTATTCCACAGTAGATCCAAGAGATGACAATCAAGAGACGACTTGAAATATGTGATATCCAATGTGTAATACTGCACAAACATGACTTCATAAATGAGCAAATTCTGCAAAAGAGCTTCCGAAATATACACAAAATGGCAAGCATATGCATACACATATATTTATTAGCATCACCTGTTTACAGTGAACACCGAAGTCTTCAATTTTGTTTAAGGGGATTGTCTGATACTCGGAGACTGGCTCATCTGGAGGCTTGTATCCCTCCGGGTACGTCCTGAAAGCACCAATATCAACTTTTCCAGCAGAAACAGTCCTTGTTGGATCAATAACAACTGCCAGAAAGGGCTCCTGGAATTGCTGGTTAAGCATTTGTGTGGAAACATCTATACCAGACAGCCAACACCCATAACCAGGATGGGAATGATACCACCCTACTACATTCTCCAGGCGGCCCGCCTTCACCCAGAAAAATGAATGTCAGACAAATTCAGGGTAAGTAAGAAACACAACACAAACAAGGAAAACAAATTGCTGGCCAAGTATATGCACTGATTAGTTATTAGAAAATTTAGACATAAAGCTTCGACTACTAAAAACAGGGCAGTTTAGGATTTGAAAACCATCTGAATAAGCGCAGTGCAGAAATGAACAGCTGTTACTTCAGAGGAGAAAATGAGAAAAAGGAAAAGGCATATAGAGTTTGAATCGACGGTTAAAAGGATAATAATGCAGAATTTACAGTTAATTTAAGAATATGACAATGTTCAAACTATCAAGCTGTAAGCTTTAACTTCGATACAAATTTCCATCATTTATAACATTTTCAGCTCCATGAAATGACACAAAAATTTATTTAACATTTGGGAGGAAAGATAAAATGCACCGTTATAGAATTAGTTAAATTTTTTAACAACTGCAAACGAACATAATTAGCTTGTAAAACACTTTGTGAGCACCACATATGTTTACTACTACTATCTCTAATGATGAAGAAAAGATTGTATACCAGATGGAAAAACATTAGTTGATATAAGAAGATAGTAGAGGTACTTGCAAGCTAACTGACAGTGACTATGTCAAAGAAGGGGCCAAAATTATATGAAAACTGATGAAAATGTGAGTATAAAACTCCCTGGTCTGGAAATTGGAGGATAGGAACTGGGAGACAAGGAAGACTCATTCTTCTACTGATGAATATCAACTCAGTCTTCAAAAAGCATGATGCAAATCCAGCAGTGCATCCCTTTGCTTTTCAAGGACTAATTCTGAAGTTCAATAACAGAACAATTTATTCCCTCATCCCTCCTATTCAGGCTAACCTTGAAGTACATTAATAGAACAATTTGTTCCCTCATCCCCCTATTCCTCATTTCATGCTCCAGTTTTTAGCTTGGACAGTTTAAATCCCTTTTCTTGAGCCTCATCCGACCCTTGTTCTTAGAAATGCACTTCACCAGCTTCTACTCGAATCTTGTAATCCTTCTTGTCTGAGATGCATTCTTCAATAATAAACATGGAAGTACTACATCTATGGTGGCGCTTGAAGTTAATTTTAGAGAGTTCTACTCTTCCCATTGATTGCTCAAAAGTTCTCCTATTCCCGGCACAATGACTGGAATTTTCTGTAAGTTCTGATTATATTGTAGACTGATATATGTTTGTGCCTCATACAGCAAAAGAACAACTAATTAGCAATGTTTCTAGGTGCCTAAACTAATGAAAAAAACACCTTGCTTCCCCCTCTCCATAAAGGTCAATTCTTCTGCCAACCTATTAGTGTCCCACATCGGTGAAATAAATAAGTTGTGGTCTCTATATGTGGTCTTAGGCAATCCTTATCTCATGAGCTAACTTTATTGGGGTTGAATTAAGCTCAAAGTGCATTTTTTAACATGGTATCAGAGATACCCATTCCCGATGTTGGATTTACCCAGTGTTGTTGGGCCACCAATTTCATATCATTCAGTGCTCTGAATGTTCATTCATGGGCGTGCACAGGGTGTGTTAATATCCCACATCAATGAAATAAATAAGTTATAATCTCTACATAAGATCTTAGGCAATCCTTACGTCAAGAACTAGCTTTTGGGATTGAGCTAGGCCCAAAATCCATTCTTTAACACAGCCCAAGTGAAGTGCCTTTCCCTCTTGAGATGTTTTGGTGCAAAATCAAAGGATAATAACTATAAATAGATAGTCACCATTGTTATCCCACAGTATTCATATTCAAGGTTGAATTTTCTCAACCATGCCCCAGCATCAATAAAAAAAATAAAACTTCTGTACAATAAAGTCATATATTCCCCTAACTTGAAATATGTAGTAAACTTTAGCGTGCCAAAATATCAAATGCACACACACAAATTCTATATTGTGATAAGAGGGTACTTATAGGAGATTCAAAAAAAATATTTTACTAGTTATTTTATTGTAGAAGGGTATTCATGCTAAGTGATGTTCGGGTGATGGTTTGGAGGAAACTTATGGTTCTACTGGCAGAATAATACATATGCACATTTTACGTTCAAGCAGAATGCTATCCGAAGATGATTGTAAGTCCTGCTTCACAACAATTGCCTAGTCATTGCTTTCATCGTTGACTATATTCGAGTATATTATTCTCGTGCATATGTCCCAAACTCCTCTATACCCCTTCTCTGTAAAACCTACTCATCAAAAGCACCCGGCCAAATAATTAACCAATCAAATCAAAATTCCGTCACTATAACGTAGAAGGAAAATAATTAAACAAAAATAAACAAATAAGCATTTCTGAGCTTCAAAACCTGTTTATTAGTCTGTGAATAATCAACCATATACTCGTATGCATCCGCCTGCGCATTAACCCTAGTCTCGGTACCCTCAACGGGGAGGGCAAAAGCGTCCATTACGATTATCGCATCCCCGTCGGTCTTTCCCTGCATGAGTCCCATGACCTCAATTGTGCCGCCGGAGCGCGCATGGACGACCATCTTGAGGAGCGCGAGTGCGGAGATTTTCACGCGCTTGAAGTAGTGAGGGTCGTTTGCCCACGGCCTTTCCTGCTGAAACTTGCTCTGCGCCGCCTCGTCGTAGTAGAAGATGGTGTCCGACGCGGCGGAGGAAGAGTCCGCGGTGTCGGTGGTTGTGACGATGTTGTTCTCCAGTTCCCACGTTTGCCGGGCGATCGCCGCCGACGAGAACGGATCCATTGTCGAGGTGGAGAGAGAAACTAGTACTCAGCCTGTTCAGAGAGCACACTCTGCTGTGGTTTTATTTCTTCTGCCACGGCTGTGGGGAGTTCCGGAAGAAAAATGGTTGATTTTATTCATCAAAGAATTACGAAGTAGTAACTTTTCTTCGTTATGTATAAATAATTACACGGGAAAATTTGTTTTTTGGCTTTTTTATATTAAATTAACTGTGTGTATACTGTTAATTTTGAGGTCATGGTATTCAATATATTTGATCCAAATTTTATAATTTTTTAATATTTTTGTTCTCTATTATTAAAATTGACGAAAAATATTATAATTTTTGTTAAATATTAATATTTTTAATATTCTTATTTAAATTAATTACATAAAAAACCTTCATTTACAAATAAACTCAAAGAAATTATAATGACTATGTAATTTCATTTCGCCTTAAATTTGTAAAAAACCTTGAGCTTCCATTAATAAATTTATTGACATTGATATGGGATAATCCAATAGGCCCAACAAGCCCAACT